>JAODAH020028436.1:0-240863 GCA_027574865.2 Coproporus ventriculus
CATATTAATCATGTGTTTCATGCTCTACAATAAGCTTATACTATAAGCATAAATAGATCAATTGAAAAACACCTACTTTTCTGGCTAATGCCACGCTGGACAGTGAATTATAATCAATTGATTCAAAATTCTTAATTTGAATCAATGTAAAACAATAAAATCTGTTCCTATTAAAAACAAAATATTAAATTTACTGCGAACAAAGTAATTTCGACATAGATATAGTCTATCTGAGAAATTCGTAGGTCAATTGATTGTAATTCACTGTCCAGTGTGGCATTAGCCGGGGAAGTAGGTGTTTTTTAAATTGATCTATTTATGCTTATATATAAGCTTGTTGTAGAGCATAAAACACATGATTAATATGTGTATTAATTGATTTTTTGATTAAGATGCCTAAGTAATTCAAAATTTCACGTATATTTATTTTTTAAATATTTGTGAAAAATTTAATTTTATTTGAATTCAATTTAGTTACGTTATCCTACATTTTCCTTGTTTGATCTCTAGGTATTTGAAAATCTTTACTTGTTTAAACTGCATTTCACCTATTTCCATGTTAGTTTCCTCTTGTTTCACTTTCATTTTAATTCTGTATAGTCAGTCCACATTAAAAGTGCAATTGATCCTGCAGTATGATTTCCGATTTGGTTTAAATTTGGAAAATTACTTCTATTTTAGGAAAATTTGAAGTCATTATCTTCATAATTGTGAACCGTGCATCAGATTCTGTAAATTTTAATGTTTCCTAATGAATAATTAAAAGAAAAACGTATTTTTTCTTAATGCTAATTCTGATTTAAAATTTCCAGGTTATTGAAAAATTCGAATTTGTCTTTCAAACGTAACGTCATCACAAGACATTAAAACATTTGACTACAAAATGTAGGTATTTTGCTCGAATTTTTTAAAAAGAAAACAATTTTTTATGTCAAAATAAGATTTTAAAAGAATTTGTCCAAATTTTAATAAGAAAAACATGAATTGCTTGCAAACAATCGGTTTTAGACGTTTTTGTGCCAAATATTCTATCTGTTCTATCTATCTGTTGACGGATGCGCTAAAGACGCATAAAGCTGCTTTTTTTTAAATAATCATATCCAAAATATATATGCTTCCATTTGGCTAAAATTTTTAGGTACGTATGAATGATTTTTTCCCATTATTACCTATATAAGTGCCTTTTTCAGTTTATGGTAATAACGACGCTGGGATTCTTCTGTAATTGCTGCGCATGAGCGAATGTGTGGTGTAAATCTGACAATCTTCGGAAAGTTTTCGATCGAATATCTGCTTATGAATTTGATTTGACGTAAGGAACTAATTACAAATTATTGATTAATATATTGTAATTACTTCAAGTTTCTAAGAGAAATAAAATTGCTTATTGCCACAACGTCGAAAAATTGAAAATTGTATATTTCAAGAAATCGTAAAACTCAATAATTTCAGGTTTAAACTTTTTTTTTATTGTGAAAGTTACTGAAACGGAATAAAAATTTTTGGCATTTTTAGTTCTTCTTCTCCGAAATTTTTGCAACATCTTGATTGTTAATATATTGTAACCTGTCCTACTTTAACGTCTTCCATTTTTATCATTTCACTGTCGACATCATCGTTATTTTGTGGCTGCAAGTTTTCTTCTTCGCTTATAACTTTTTTTTAAATTCATTTAATTTTTTTAAGTATTCTACCGATCTCTACGTAATTTACTTTTCTTGCCTTAATATGGCTCCTTTATTTATGTTGTGTTTCCTGCCTTTTTCTTTCTTAATATGTCGTGGAGTCTGTAGAATAAGTTTTGATCTTCGTTATTTTGCTCTATCCTCTTACCAAATTTTACTACGTTTCTTTTTCCTGCTGCTTCCAGGTTACTTTTTATTATTTTTCTTTGTCTTTTACGGTTTACCTGTGGCGTTAGCTAAGATGATATTTAATTGGAGCATCTCTGGTATCTGAAAACCGTATTGATCGACCATGTAGGTTTGGTGATGGTAGGCCTATTTTGATATCTGCCTCTATGCGAATAATCATGAATGAGGGGACGGTTAAAATTGGTGCAATGACTTTTACTTATACCACATAGTCCTATCCCTCATAACCTTAATGGCTGGATGCCACGTTCGTAATATTAAGCGCTGGGCTAGTCCTTTAGGTTCCTTAGCATTTTGGATTGTATTCAAGGATTTCAAACACAATTTTTGTGCGTCTAAGCCGTAATTGATCCCCATTGTCCTCTCCCTATTTAATGTCGGATGTGCACTTTATCACGGTAAGCGTTCTTTTTTTTTTGAATCGAACTACAAAATATTCGATTTGATGCTGCCAGGATAGTCGAGGAAATAAAGAAAAAAAACTCAGAATTTCGATCAGCCATCTCGTAGAGATGAATTTTTTTGCATTGTCTTTAGAATATTTGTTAGCACTTTGTTATTGGTACAAATGCATTATTGTATATCTGGAGGCAAAAATGCAACGTGACCAAAGCCCTCGAAAACTTCCGAGTAATGAGTTTTAATGCATTTAAAGAAAGTCGATAAAATACTCTGAGATAATCTCCAGGTACATGTATATATTTTTAACGTCCACGTGTTATTGAATATTTTTTTTGGGGATCACACGGGAGTACACGTGTGCGTTGAATGAATTCAAACCGGATGAAAATGTGCCCCTCTCATCTCTCTTCGAGGTCATATTCGTGAATAGCGACCTCATATAAGTTTCAATGCATTGTTTTTAAAGATGCACGAAAACGGTATATTTTTACCTCCAAAGATGCAATAATGCATTTGAACCAATAACAAAGTGGTAACAAGTTTTCTAAAGGCTTTCCAGATACGAGGTGGTTGATCGTATTTCTAGCCCAAGTCATTTCTTTCTGCTTTATTTCCTCGACTAAGGAGAGTTTTTCTTCGAATACAAATGCCAGAAACAATCCCCTTCATAGTCTGGGATCTTTATTGGGTTTACCAGAACTGCTCGCCTGAAGAGGGTGTCACCAACTATTACATGAAAGTGGTGGTTTCATATAACTGCCTACACGAAGTTGGGTAAATTATCTCGCAGCCCCATATGTGTAGCTTTTCTAGAGGCTGTATCTCCAGATCGTGTTGTAAGCTTTTTCAATGACTAGGAACACTCGATCAAGTATTCTTTGGATATCATTTCCCAGAAGGATCAACTGATCAACTGTAGAGTGGTGCTTATGAAAGTTCGCTTGGTACTTTACTAGGAAATTTTTACCCTCCAAGATCAGTATCAGGATTTTGTTGACCGTCGTTTCTAACTCATTATTTAGACAGTACGTGAGGTCGGTAGCTAGAAGGGTTATATGAACCTTTTCCCCGTTTTAGAAGCTTTTGTCCGCTGTTCCAGATAGCCTCCCGCCAACTATATGTAATTGTGTGCATTGGAGAAAGGGGAAGTGGGATAACTGCTGAATTTTGTTGGTGACTACCTACTGGGTAGGCAACCACTCCTCGACGGTGAAGAGGAGGCTGATAACCTGTCCAGCGGTATCTCTTAGGGGTTGTTGTGTGATAGCGTGCTGAGTATTAAAATACCTAAGGGACCTGAGGGTGTGAGAACGGTGGCATTTGCCGATGATCCAGCATTGATCGTGACCGGACGTCTAAGGAAGACCTCGAACTCTTCGGCAGTTGAGGGCTCTCACTCGTTTAGTGGTGTATTTGGGAGCTGGACTTAGGAAGTCGAAGGTTGTGGTGCTCTCTTGCGCAACGAAGATCCCACTGGTGATGTTTAAAGTGAAGGATGTCGCTGTCAGTTCGAAAAGCACTGTAACGTTTCCGGGATTCGACACTGGGTGTGAATAATCTTCGATTTATTTTAAACTAAATTTTATTCTAAATTAGAACTTTATAACTAAAATATAACACACGATTTACAACTAAAATAACACACTATTTACAATGTTTATTTCTTACAAATATTTATATTAACCACACTCTTCTTAAGATAAACTACCCATAGCTTGTGCTTCTTCCTAATTTATATCTCCCTGGAAGGCATCTAGAAATTTCCTTTTCTAGAATTTTATGAGTCTACAAATTTCTCGTCAATTCTATAATGTTTACGTGCTTCGTATTAGATGTATGTTTGGTTGCCTATAGGTTCGCTACAGTACCATAAAGTATTTGTCTGTATCCACTCATTTAAAATAGGGACCGCATGTGCGGGAAGTGTGTATAAAAGAGAAAAAAAGCGCTGCGAAGGAGGCAGGTGGATTGGGTTCTGCGGATGTAGAGAAGGTGGCTTTTGCGTATCTGCAGTGTCTGACTACTTTATTTTCTAACTAAATAAAGATCAAGTTTTATTGTAGTTTTGAATAATTTTAATAAAAATGCTATGATTATGAATCTGCTTGTACTTTAAATCTAAGTTCGAAGTAATCAACTGAATTATATAAATGTAATTTAGTACAGAACTGTTTCTAATAAAATCTTATCTTTTCTTAATGACGGTTCCAGAATCTATTAAAAATTATAATTGTTATTCTTATCTTGTTTATGTGTTTAAATGTTGTTGTATAGGTCAAATATCAAATTCCACAAACTTAATTTCCATTTTTAATGCAGGTAAATTTAATAATTTTGATACTACATATTTAATGTTTCATTTCAATATTTTCTTTCATATTTAATTATTTTTGATGAAAGTTTTTTGATCGTTAGAAATTGGTAGTTAATTATCAATTAGTGCATTTAATTAATTAACAAATCAATATATGTTGTGGGAGCCTTTTAATGATGTGTCTGTTGTGTTAATAAATTGCCTTGTAATCTGTATATTGCAGAATTTGTGGATGTGTAACATAATATCCTAATTGCATAATTAAATCAACATCACAACAAATATTGTTAAAGTTTGAACTATCCTATCTAAATAATTATTTTTTATTTAAAATCAATTAATGATTGAGCAATAAAATTCTTATTAAACTTCTTGAATGATGTTTGATAAGCGTTGAAAAAAACCTTTGTGGAAAATTAAGAAAATAGTATAAATTTGATGGTGATTAATTGATTAATGGAAAATTTAATGAAATTTTCTTGATTTTTTCTAAAGATTTTCACTATTTCTATGGAAATTATAACAAAACTTGAAATGAAAATTTTTATTTCATTGATTTCCCAAATTTTTCCGAACTAATTTTTATGGTTTTATCTTGAGAATAAGGGAAATTTCATAATATTCCTTATTTGATATTATTTTCCAAAGAATTTTGTTGTTTTTGATTTTTTATTGTCCGGTTCCTTATTTATTTTCTTACAGATTTTTTTACATATTTTCATTAATTAATTGATAAAATCTTTGAAATATTTTAATTAGTTTAATTGGTTTTTCTCATTTATTAAAAAGTTTTTTGTTATTTTTATATTTTTTTTTATGAATTAACCGCAAAAGAATTTGAAGAATTTTTTATTTATTTACAGAAAAATCGGAATTTTTGGAAAACTCTTTAGGTTTGTAACTGAATCTGTATAAAATTTGTAGTAAGTTGCTTGAAAAAAAAAAAAAAATGGAGAATGTAGATAAAAAAAAAATTAATATTTTAATACACTTTCCATTAATTTATTGAAAAATTATAAAAATTAGAATAAAATTGTTTACCTGTGATGCTCTCCAGTCTCAATTTTTGAATATCCAGGGCCTGAAGCTGAACTCGAATGCGTTAAGGTAGACTCTTCTTTTAAATGTTTGTTTTCATCACATTTTGGAAAATAAATTATTAAGTTACATATAATAAATTCTGGTTAGCTGCATCTTCTATTCTCTTGTCTTAATTTTTTATTTAATGTAAAAATAAAATTGTACCTTGTTTAATAGGACAGGTGTATGGAGAGAAATATATTTCAGGTTAAATTTCAAAAACTAAATAAAAAGCAAATTGCGTTAATTACGTTTAATGCAAATTGCGCATGTATTCACAAAAGATCCGTTCTATGAATTTTGTTTTTATTAACAATAAATAAAAAAAGTACCTAATATTTATTTGGACATTAACTAATAATATCCTAAAAATAATACAAAATAATAATTACACCATAAATATTATGATAATGATGATAAAACTGCTAAAAACTACTGGCAGTATATGATAGTTGAAAGTCATGAGATTACCGCGCATGATCTTATATTAACTGGTTCCTACAGACCACACTATGTTTTTACATTTTTTTTTAAACATACATTTTTAAATATATATATATATTTTTTTTTGCGAGATGGTTCAAACCATTCGTCCCATACAGCGTATCACAAAAAATCACATTGAAACGAAAAATAAGAATTATAAAAAAAAATTAAGTAACAATTCCTAAAAATTGGTGTCAGACACAACGAACGCACGCGCGTTACTACTTAAAATGCAACGGGACACAAAATATATCTATCGTGCTAGGATAAAACTCTTGCAAATTGACACGAAATTCGCGCGGCTTATATACAGGGTCAATTTTACCACAGATTCATACCACAGTTAGTTTATTACGTAACACAGACAATTTTAAACACTATTAAGTATTATAAAAAAAAATTCAATTCGCTGGGTGGAGGGGGATTGAATTACATCTCTCCTCATAAAACACAAAAGCTGTGTGTTAAGCGCTATACAACAATAAATGTGTCGTTAGAATGGTTTTTTCGTACACTGATATATTTTAAATTTTCTTATTCGAAAGCACCAAAGAATTTACGGTAGATTGTTACCACCAGGGATCAATACGTCTTTTACGGGAATTATGGGGGCACTATTCGAACTAAGTCCAGTCCATGAAGTAAAAATTGATGTGTAACATTAGTAGTTTACCGGTGATGTACATTTCCATGGAGATAATTGGTGTCCGCTTCGATACCTCCTGTCCGATTAATTCAGAAACGTCAGTCCCATCCATTTTCTTTGATCATGTGTGCCAGCTCGATTATGAATTTGCCTTCTTTGTATTTTTGGCTCGATTCAAATGCATGCTCCTATAAAATAAAAATTAAATAATTGCACAATTGCAAAAAGTAGACTCTTAAGAGAATATTTCACAATCTCCATTTAATTCAATTTGTTTAACAGTCTTATAAAATATCACATAACCAGAAAATTTTTATTCTATGATCAGTTATAGATAAAAATCAGTGGATTTAACCCAAGAACATATATATCTGCCTGAAATGTCGATATTAAATAAACGATACTCGATTGACTACCTGATAAAAAATATAATGAATATATATGTTTTATATGTCCTTGGATCTTCGGATATTCGAATATAACAGATCAAATTTGGAGGTTACATGGCATTTCTGTGATGTTTCAGAAAGTGAAAGATTACCGAAGATTGTGAAATTTGCCTCGACATTTTTTTAAACTTACAATTACAATTGTTTCAGATTCGTAAGATGAATTATTAATTCTTAATCGAACTGTTGACAAAAAACATTATATATTAGTGCGGGAATTTTTGTTGAAAAAATTAATTCCGTTTTCTGAAACCCTTGCTACAGATGGATCATTCAATATAAGAATATAAAATTCTGCAAATTGTAACATATGAGGTAGACATAAAAGGATAGTATTGCACTTTGCACCTCTCATTTAGAAATTTTGGGTCACCACTAGGCTCATATTATAGTGCCCCGGAATTGCAAGACATAGTTAAAACAAGCTTTCAAATAAATCATATAGTTATTGTTTGATAAGCAATTGAAGTGAGCGAACCACTAACAGATAGAGAAAAGTGAGTTTCATGCAGTGACTAAACAACAATCAAGCAGAATTGTCTGTATACATTTTAATAAATAAAAATATTTGATAAGTTTTCTTTACTAAGTCAACTGTTACTTAGTCACTTACTGTTGAGTCAGAATTAAATATTTGATAGAAGTCATTTACATGATGCTGGGTTTTTTAAAAATTTTTATGTGAGTTCTATCTAAAAAATTTTACCCCCACTCCTACTATCTCAGAAGAATAATTAATTATTACTAAAGAGGGAACAAAGTAGCACGATAATACCAGGTGCAGTTTACAAGTGATAATGGCCAACTAACAATGGGCTAGTGCGTGCATGCTAGGTCTCTTTGATTGCAAAGAGAAAAACTGTTCTTAAAGCTATGCTTCACAATTATCATTTCCACAACCATTGGCCAATACAAGCCATCCTGCCTCTACAGAAGAATCATTGTTTGTAGTGGTCCATCATGAGCCATAGTGTAAAGGGGCCATAAGAATTTGAACAGATCGGAAGATAGAACAATGATATTAATAATGAAGATCATTTATATTGATGGAATAACAATTATGAGAAGTTTATGGTCTCAATTAGCCAAAGAGAGCATTCTTTAAATGGAGAGATAAAATTATTGGTCATGCAAAAATCCTTTAAAACTAAAACTAAAAGGAAACATGCGAAGTTTACATTATTTATCAATAAATAAATAATGATATATTGTTGTTACAGAAAAATTCATAAAATAATAAGGAATATCAATATAGTTGATGAGTTTTTGCATAACAACAATGATAAATCAACTGGTTATAAAAAATTACAAGATATAATACATGATAAGAAAAGGTGATGAACTGATCATTCCATTGATCATGCCATGATAATATTTACTCTTAGCTTAATAAAATAGAACTGACCAAGAAACATTTTCCCATTTTCCTGTTAATTAAATTCACACATATTTTTTATATATGTATTTTGTTGTTCCGCTACGGCAACCAATTTTCTCTACCTACCTCTACAAATCAACTGACTTTAAAATTAATATAAAGTCCCCAGATTAAATTTAGGGACTTAAAATTTACGCATACTGAAGCGCTATCAATACGAGAAAATAAAAAATATTTTCTAGACTTCCATTTTCTTGCGCTTTTTGGAGTAGGAAAATTAAATTTTCTCCTCATGTGAGATAAAAAGTTAATTAATTCATGTTTAATTTAAAATAACGGTGAAATAAAATTTTATTTTGTTTGTTCCATGACAAACATGATTAAAACTGAAATAAGGTGATTTGTATACAAAATTAAAGTAAATTAATTTATACACCTTCGTTGATTAGATTAAAGCCTTTTAAATTGATTTTCTTCTTTTTCACGTCATTTAGAAACTTTGATTTTTCTTTTCTTTGAACAATAGAAATATTTTTAAACTTTGCAGGTCTAGACCAAACAGTAATCATCTGCTATATATGTTTATATTTTTATCACATCTCAACTAACTTGATAATGGTGATAACAGGTTTTTAGTAAACGTTGAGAGCAATATTTACCAAAGACCAATATTTGGACACATGGTTCTCGGACGCAGAAAGTCATACAAACAATGGATGATGCATTCATAATATTGTTGTACTTTATGTTAGATAATGTGCGATTCAAATAATCTTCACGAAAAATGAAAGATGATTCATGTATCATTTCCTATTGCGCAATGTTTAAAAGAGTCCGTGCAATTTTTTAAGGAACATGTTTTACAAGTGCTTGTAATTTTTCATGGATTTTCCAAGAATATTAAGAAAAAATATATTAAATTATACATAAAAATTTCACGGTTTCTTATAAATTTCCCAAAAATTTCCACATTTTCATTTTACAATTGTGATTTTTCAACAAATTTTTTTTTACCGTTTTCGATTATTAAATAATTTTGAGGACATTTTAAACATTTTTATGAAAATTTTACGGAATTTATCATTTTTTAACAAACCCTTGAAAATACACGACGAAATTTTTTTTCCGAAATTGTAAATTGATCCGGAAAAATCAAGTAAATCTCTTGGAAAATTTTAAAAGAATAACAAAAATTTTGTCTTCTGAAAGTATTTTACTTTCAAGTTCGTTTTGACAATGATTTTATTTTGAATTTTTTTCATTTTCCCTTTTAAAGTTTTTGAAATTTTCCCTTTGGCGAATTTTGAATATTTTGATCTTCCGATAATTTTGAATATTACCAAACAAACGTTTCGAAAATAAAAAAAAAACAAAAAATTCGAAAAAATTAATGACGGGTCATGCGTGCCTTAAACGTTTCATTACGCATCTGCATCATAACGTGCTATTATTGATTAATTTGAATATTTAAAATATTATTTAATAAAATTTTATTGGCAAATGCATTAATAGCACGTTTATCAATAAATGTACGTCACCCCAAACACTTCGATAATACAGTTGGCTCATTAAAAATGAAGTGCGTTCCTTTCAAATCAATAATTGATGACTCCTGAAAGGTGAATGTGAAGGCTACCTGGAAATAGTTTCAATTGCATCATCGAATTTAAAGGGTGATTGTCCCCATCAATAATTATACAAAAAAACACACACACACACAAACACACGTACATATATGTTTTTCCCATTTTTATAAATTTACGAAAAAAAAAAAATAATTTTCCAAGTGATTTTTCCGAGTTTTTCAAAATATTTTCATACTAAAAAGAGCGATTGAAGGAGATGATAATTTTATAAAGTTGATTTCAGTAAAGTTGTCTTTTTTTAAAATAAATGCATAGAAAATTGCACATTTCCCTTGAATTCCTTTTTTCCTTTTCCGTTTTCTTTGTAAATTTTGTTTTCTTAAGCTTCATCTTGAAGAGCATTATTTTAATCGCTTTATTATTTCGCTATAAAAATGGAATTATTCTAGTGCGCGCGCGCTCGCTCGTGCTTTTATCGTGAAAATGTGTTTTTCTCGTTCAGTGAGCAATTATCCGTCAGAAGGACAGTTTCATCCCCCCCAACCCCAATCATGTCCTTGTAAATCGTCTCGTACTCCCCGCTGGGTAACGTTACCTTTCCAACTGGACACTTCCTATGAGTAAACGTATCGATCCCCTCCCTTTTTAACATGATTGTAACATGGAAAATTGGATTTTCAATAACGCGGGAAGAATATTGAAAGAAAAAATGTAAAAACTTACATATTTCCATCCTAATGTCGTTTTGCAGCATTCGCAATATATGTCCGCAACAGCGTGAAGACCTGTTAAGAGGACCCTTTCTTCGGCAGGACCGCAACCCACGTTCACCCTGGAAAATTTTAAATAATTTATGGTGGCTGCGCCGGGAAGACATTTTTAAATCTTCAGCTCGTTTTTAATACTTACACTGAATTAAACAAATATGCTCGGCCCTGACTGCCTTGGAATGACTGTAAAAGAAAAAGAAAATCTGTAATCTTCCACTCAGCCAGTAAATATTAAAATATTATAATCGTGGAAAATGGAAAAAAAAATAGATGAAGAGAAAATTTAACATTTTAATCTTATTTTTGGCATATGATAGAGATTGTTTCTGATAAATGCACATTTTGCATATTTCAATAACTGACAGTTTCTGAAAAGTGCACTTCATGATAACAGTACATTCTGATAAATGCACAGTCTGCAGCTTTTAAAATTTAAGAGATTCTTTTTTACTTTCAGAATCATTATTCAGATAAATGATCATTTTGGTAAGTGTATAACTGAATGTTCTGGTAAATGTACATTTTAACATTTCTGAAAAATGCAAATTATGATATGCATTCGTTAAAATAATATAATAATCAGTTATTCTGTTAAACGACCATTTCGAATATGATTATTATATATATTATTCTGAGAAGAGCAAAAACGTTTATATATCATAATTTTTGTATTTGAACGGTTCTGATAAATGACAAATGACCATTTTAATAATTGTACTTGCGGATAAATGAACATTTCTTGTAATTACACATTATAATAATATTTCGATAAAGGAGCAATCTAATAAATGATAATTTCTGATAAGTGTACATTCTGATAAATTGATATACTGATAATTTTGTTGAAATAAGGAATCATTTTTAAAAGAAAAAAAAAACGCCTGTCTGTATATGAAAAACGTACTTTCTGATAATTGAACATTTCTGTTAAATAAAAATTCTAAAAAAACCAAAAATTTGACGTACCTGATTTTATTTAAAACACGTGTGCAAAACAATTTTGTAATTAAATTACAATGTAATACGATTATTTTTTAATTGTTTTGGTAATTAAAATGGAAAATAATTGAATTACTTATGAATAATCATAATTATTTTTGTTTACGAGTTGAAGCATAGCATTTTGTATCTCTTTTACAATTTTCTTCCTTTTTTATTCAACCAAATCTTTTATCTTTCAATCAACATGTTTCGTCCTTAAAAACAATTTCACAAGTCCATCATCAATCCCAATCCATTTATAAATTCTGTTTTGTATTGAAACATTTTCTTCTCCAAAATCTTCAATTCTTTTTCTTTAATTCAATCGACTTAAATAGTTTTTTCGTTGTGTCTTTATCAATAACAAAATAAGAATTTTAAACAATTGTATTTAAATTCTTTTATCGTGTAACTTTTAAAATTGTCGATGATTTTCTACGAAATAATTTAATTTTTAAAATTTTTTTTCCTGGTTTCATTTTATAAATAGATAAATTGAAAAAGTGGAAGGAATACCGCGAAAAGCGGAAAATGCTTCAAATAGATAAAAAATCCATTGCATTATAACAGGAGTGGTGGGGTGGGGTAAAGGGGGTGGTTTGTGTGTTTGCAGCGACCTAGACACGGATATTGTAATTGACATTGTCAGGACGATATATGGGATGGTGGGGGCGGTCTCCAAGGATCTTCTCGTAACATTCACGTTATTAAGTTTAAAACAAATACATATGTAAATTTACATTTACCACTTTAATTTAATCAAAAAATACCATCAAATTAATTAACTAATTGTTTTTCCAAAAAGATTTTTATAGAAACGATTTTCTTTATTTCCCTAAGATTCTTACACAATTTTTCAAAATTTTATGAAATTAAAAAAGAAAAATCGAATCACGGGGGACAGGAAGGTCGTGAGTTAACTTTTCACACATTTCTTTGTATGTAACTCATAGGTGTCTCATTTATTTCCCACTGATTTCATTTTCCAAGAATATTATAATGGAAAAATTTTGGTGTAGAAAGCTTATTCGGGGAAATTGAAGTGAAAAGCGCTTTCCTTTTAGAAATTCTTGGAAAACCTGTAGCTTCAACGAAAATTAATTTAAGATCTTGGTTTTCCCATTAATGGAAAGCGACGCATTTACCATTATGCATATATTAATTTTCTTTGCTGCAAAATGTAAGCATTTCAATTTCAATTTTTAATGTTTCTTATTTTCAGAATAAAAAATTTCACTTTAAAGCATTTACAAAAAAAAAAAAATCCGTTATATTTAAATCCACAATACAACCAATCTCTTTGTACTCAATGGTATTATAGAAATGTTCAATTTACAATTTCATTGAAATCCGATTTGTTTCCGTTTTATAAATTGTATCGGGAATTTTCTTTGTGATTTGTGTTGTTTATTTACTTTTTCATTGTTAATTTTTTTTTGTGTGTGCAAAACTTTCTGCAAATATTTGAGAAGGCGCGCGCCCGTGTTTTAGATCACGTAAGCTATGAATTAAAATTAGAAAAATCGCGCACACATCCGATTTTTCATTAAAACAAATATTTTTATTATGTAGAAATGGAAATATTAAGATAATACTGAAAAGATCACAGAAAGCGTTTTATTTATTAAAGAAAACAAATTCATTTTACACAGAGATATGTAAAGGGCGCACTTTACAGATTTATTTTGTTGATTTTATAAAAAAAAGATTTTTTTGTTGACAACACTGATACCAAAACAACGGGGAGTGTTTAGTGATTATAAATTTTTATCATAATTAAATCTTTCTGGTAAATTTTAGAAAGTAAATCTGGCAATGCTGAGGATTCTATCAATTTTATTAAAATTTAATAATAATTCATAACTTGATAGTCCTCGTAAACTAGAATTGTACTCCTAAAATAGTTTGCCCTGCATATTGTTCTCTTCTAAAGCTATGCAGATCGATAAAAATGTATGCAAGGCCAAGTAATACCTGGAAACACAATGTTTACTTATTCTATCGACAATTTATATCAATACAATATTAATAATATTAAAGAAACAATAAATAAAAATAAGTAAACAAAAAAGGTAATTTTTAGAAATTTATTATACAAATTACTTTTTAAATACGTAATTTATAAAAAAAAATCCAATATTATCAATGTACGAATTCCAATGTTTTGTAAACATACAAAAAACGATCTGTGCATGCGTTTTCGAGTACTTGAAACGGAAGAAGTTTCAATGTGTGGGTGTGAAAATATTTCTGAAAATAACCTGAGTTTGTCCCAAATATCCTGCTTTTCCGCAAGAATAATAAGAATTAAAGATGTTTGGAAAACAATAAATAAAACCCGAATTCTATTTTTAATCATCAAACGCATTCAATTTTCCATGAGTACAGATATCCAATTAAAATCGATGATGCGTCGTGTTATTTACAGCCGGAAGGGGATGCAACTAGGATTAATGCTGGGGGTGTGTTCTTGACCTGATTGGACTCGAAATGGGACACTGAATGGTCAAGTGTACAATGCAATATTGATTTTTTTAAATTCTAAACTGTACACAAAAGTTTAATATAAACAAACCTACGTACAGGTGGAATAAACGAAAAAGTTTGTTTACGTCCGATAGAGGGTGCTGACTAAATTTTTATTAACACGGCTTGCGGCTTATTCAAACTTTTAAATGTTTGCTAACAGCATATTCAAAACTTTAAATGCTTCATAATTGCTTTTTAAATGTTTTTTGCTAATTTTTTAAAACCTTCAAAAACGCTTGATCGCAATTTATTCAGGCACCCAAATGCTTCATTTCAAAGCCTTCGAAATGCTTACCAGATATATATGTAATTTCAAATTTTTGGATATCTCAAAATTTCAATTTTCCGGTTTTCCAATTTAACAATTCCAAATTCAAATTTTTTAATTCGAATTTTCAAATTTTTCGACATTGTATTTCAAATTCTCCATGTTCAATTATCAATTTTCCGACGACGAATTTAAATCGTAAAACTTTAAATTTTGCATTTTCACATTTTTCCATTGAATAATTTTCAGTAATTAATGAATTGCAATTAAAATTTGTGAATTATTTTTACCTTTGAAATAAGCTCGTCGTGATTGGCGAGATGTGCCCGGCAGTGGATGCACGAGTAAGTGCGATGGCATTGTGGGAGATAGGCCTGAAACGTCTTCACCATGGTGATGGCCGCGACGGCAGGCCATGCGTGCTCGTCACACCTGAAATCAAATTAGCACGAAATTAATTCGACTGTAATGTAAATACATAAAAAAAAACAAAATTCCTTTTTATATCAACAGATAACGGTTTTATTTAATTGATTTCGTTTAATTCGACAAGAGAACCATTTAATCGGGCAATGATTTAGATCTTCGAACTAGGTGAAAGTGTTTTTTAGTAGGTCGAATATGCAAGAGTAATTGAGAAATTTATGGAGTTGTTGCATTTCCTTATGGGATTGCATAAAGTTTTCGTTACTCTTTGCTTGGATTATGTATTATTAAGAATTTATATCGTACCTCAAGCTCCCATTCATTTTCCAATCATAGAAAATTAGAAAAAAAAAACTCTTCGATTCAAAATTTTATTAAGTCGATTTCTTTCTTCCATTACAATTAAGTGTATTATACTAATTTAATGCTAATTAGTACAATTTCGCTTTAAATTGATTGGAAATTTAACTTTTAATTAATTTGACTTTATCTACGTCTTAAATAGGGTAAAGTTATACAAGATTCTTAGATTTAATTGCAAATTTTAATTAAATCTACATATCGTCGTACAAACAACAACACCACGTAACACATGTTTCTTCAATTTAGTAGTAGAGCGAGAAAATTATTTGTGTTGTTGGTATGTATGTATACAAGTGAGGTTCACTTTATTGCGATTATAGCGAAAGGTTGTTATTTCTTTAAAATAAATTAATACAACGTTTCTTTGCAAAGATTTTGCATCCAATGGATAAGAAAACACAATTTTGGCTTGCCTCTGCCTTTAATGTGCAACTGCCTTTAGCGTGAATTATCCAACGATTACAATCAATCATATAGGTAGGATTAAGCAGGTTTATTGTTAATAGCTAATTAACCAATATCAGGGCAATAACATCTTTGTTTAGTATAGCAAGTCTTTGTTTTTCTTCGAATAGAAAATTGACTAAATTATCTTCCATTTTTAGTCTTTAGAAAAATAGAGAATTTAATATGAAAGTAAAATATTCTATTTAAAAAGATTTTTAACTAAATGGTGCAAAATAAAATATTCATTGTTTTATAACATCCAATCTACATAAATTATTTAACTTAAATCATCATGGGAAAATGATGTTAATTCCCTTAACTCGAATTTTAAAATATTACATGGAATTTATAAAATGATGATTAAACACAGAAAACTACAAATTGTTTGTTCAAATTATAAAGTACCAGCAATGCGAATTGTTTATTTAGAAGTTAAAAACTTTTATTAGCATATTTAAGAATGTAGCCGTTAAGAGTTTTATAAGTCCATATATTTTTCTTTTTATTATAAAATGAACTTCTTACTTTATATTCAGAAACTTTTACATGTTAAATAATAAGAAATAAAAAAATATGAAATAACAAAGAAAAGCTTTACTATTTTTATTGAAAACCATTGTTCAATTTTCTTTTCTTCGATTTAAAATCCGCGTCTTTGTGTTTTTCTTTGTTTATATTTAATAATGTAGGAGTAATGAAAGCAAATTAAACTCACCGTTAATCATTTAATTAACCACAAAATCACACACGCGAAATCTCGCGGAATAACCGTTAGAAATCTAACAGGACGAGCACGACGAAGATGGTCTAATTAAACAAGGAACAAGGTGAATTCATGGAGCATACAAGATACAACACATAACGGGATTTTAATATTGTGAGTGGGAAGATCAAGGAGTGGGATCAACATTATGGAAGGGGAAATTCAACAATTAACACATATCGAGTGTATTTATTAATAATAATTATAATCTATATAAATAAAAATGAATTGCAGCATGTATTAAAGATCATCACTTGAGAACGACGCGATTGATAAAGTTGTTATCAGGACAAGGTTTGTATGACAGAAAATATATAGAAAATCAACTGGAAAAGTTGAAAATTTTGATGGCTTTAATTAATAATTTATTTTACTTAAATTGTAAAAAAATCTAGGAAGCCACGAAATTTTTTTTTTTTATATTAAAAATGTTTCTTTTAGTAACCATAGAGACAATCAAAATAAAATAAAAACAATTTACAAAAAAGTCATGACACACCAGATTTTTTTTTTTTAGTTTAAGCACTTACTTACTTAATAATTTTATTCTCCTCTCTTTTAAAGTTTACTCTCAGACATTTTATTTTAAGGTTTAATTAAATATTTATATTGTAATCATAAACTCTCAAAGCTTTCTAGACGTCGCCGAATTAAAAAAAAAACACACAGATGCCCTCTTTCATCCCTTATGTAGTAAAAAATATGTATACACTTTTTTTTATAGATTCGATTAAAAGGGTTTGATATGTTTGTAATCCATCCCAACACGAATCTAATCAGACAACAATTATTAAAGTAATTTAATCAAAGCCGTCCCTGATAAAAATATAGTTGGATGATCGATTCGTGAAGGATACACGTTCATTAAACATTTAAAAGAGCTCCGTAATCGATTTGTTATATGTCGATTGAAATTATAACAAACTGTTGCTTGGGTCGAGTTAAATATAGCACCACCACCCCCTTGTAAGGATGTTTTTAAAATACTGAACGAATGCATAAAAGTATGTGGAGTGTTGCATTGTTCTCCCTCATTATCTAAATCCTCCTTCTTTTATTTAGGTCAAATGTTATAAAGTGACACTTGATTTTAATGCAATTTATCGACAAAACAATGCAACAGTTTATTAATATTTAAGAGAGTGCGCACCTTACAAATGGATGAACTTGAAATGTTCCTAAATAAGATAAAGGTCTGTTCAGATATTACGGAATACGTACGGTTAAAAACCGCGCGGTTGAATCTGTGTTTAGATAGCGTGAATAACGTGTGAATATTCAGTAGGGGCACATACGATTCAGTTAAAATATGTAAAGTAGAACAGATCCAAACCGTGCGGTTTCCAAAGGACAACTGAACGTTTCATAGTAATCGAACTGAACGGAATCCGCGCGGTTCTATTTTCTGGTGTTGTGGCAGCCACGCGGATTATCGAACCGTGCGGTTTCCGTCGTGTCTGAATGGTTATTACGGAATTTGATAACGAAAAGAGGTGAAGTCCGGACATAACAAAGATCTAAAAAATATGAGAAAAGCTAATTATCAAAAAATTTCTGGGTAATTTGACATTTATTAAAATTTTTTGATATTTCATTTTTATTGTCATTTTTTAAGATTTTTTTTTTTGACATATTTAACAATCTGACTTGTTTTTGATATTTTAATATTTGTTATTTTAAAATTAGACATCTTGATGTTTTTTTCTTTAAATTTTTATGTGTTAATTTTGTTTCTTATTTAAATGGATTCACCTACAATTGCATGAGTACTTACTAACGTGCCTTGAGGCACCACCTCATTTAGTGAAAGCTGCTTAGAAATAAGAACGCGCGAGTCCCATTTCAATAGAACGAATGCAATTACCTTCACTAACCTCAAACGATTTTCGTTTTCGTTTTGAATGAAGATCAAACAAAAGTGAAGAAAAAAGTATTGCTAAAACAAAATTGAAAATATTCACCTTGAAACAAAAGTGTCAAATTTTAAATTTCAAATAAAAAAAAAAAAATTGTAAGTACGAAAATATCAAAATTAAAATATCAAAAAGGCCAGTGTTCAAATTTTTGTAGAATATTCAAATATGAAATGTCAAAATGACAAAAATATTAAAAATACCATTTAATATCATTGTCAACAAAATTCAAAACTTTAGCAAAAAATGACAGAAACGTTGGAAATTATCAAAATTTAAAAAAATCCATGACAACGCCCACTTCCTTCACTAAAAAGGTTTTCTGTTTTTTTTTTCTATTCTCATAAAAAAAGTTTAACTTTAAATCAAAAATAAAAATGACAGTTTCAGTTAAGTTGTGTCTCTTTGAATTTATAATAAGAATACGCTCGTGCTCCGTGGAAATTTACATTGCACTGTTACGCAACAAATCATAGATTTAATGGATGCAAATTGCTCGAATAACGCAACATTTTTTATGTCACAATCTATTTTCTGCAAGAAAACAAGTAAAGGAATATTATTTATTACGGAAAAGAATTTTAACAACCACGAAAGGACAAATATTTAAAATTTCAAAAATTTCCAAAAATTAAATTTCCAAATCTTCAAAATATTTTTAAAACGTTAAAATCACAAATTATTGTTATTTCGTAAGGCAGAAATATAAAAACGTCAAAAAAAATGGCAACATTTTTTTTTGTATAAGGAGCATCAACATCTAAGGTCATTAGCTCCCATACTGATCTATCAAAAGGTCAATCTCCAAATAATAATAGTAAAACAAAAAAAATGTAGAATGTCAAGAAATGTAACGATTTAAAAAAATGTGAAAATGTCAAATGCTGTCAAGATTGGCGTAACAAAATTATTGAAGTAAAATTTTTTTTTAATCACCGCGCGGGACACCTGGGAAGCGGAAGGTCGTGAGTTCGGGACTCAAAAATTTGTATTTAAGTCTCAGAAGAGTAGTAGAAGTGAGATGTAACAATGTTAGATTGTATGCGATAGAAAGAGGTCGAATAAGAGAAAATAAAAGTGAGATGTAGCGATGGTGGATCATACATATATGTTAGAAAGATATTGAATAATTTTTTCTTTTAATTTCTCCGGTTATCGTTAATAGTTTCATACAATTTTGGTCGATTTTCAAAAATTTTCGTTGTTTTCACTATTTAGATATTTGAATTTTATATACATATAAAATTTTCAAGTTCGTGAAAAAATCGTCAATTTGTTTATGAGTGTATGTAAGTGTCAAGTTCAATAGCCAACTAAAAATAAATAAAAATTTCAATTTTGCAATCGGTAGTAAGCCAAGTAACAGCTGTTTGCGAATAATTCGTCGTCCGTTTCAATGTTTCCAAAACGAAATTGAAATAAATCATTTTGCATAGATTGCAAACTTTGTTATGTTTTTGTGCGCAAAATTATTTTTCTCCCACTTGTTTTATTTTCTTAGATCTCTTACCTCGGTTTAATATAATAATGTAAATTAGACATGCGCGCGCGCACGTTTTGTGTATTTTCTTATTTGCGTAGCGGTGAACTCGCTAAAATTACATCAAGCAAACAAAAATATTATTAAATAGTTGAGTGTGGGAAAATGGTGGGAAAATGTGATTGTCACCGAGATCAGGCATAACTGTTGAATTATGTAGTTTTTTTTTGCCGCAAAGGTCAGCATCCACATGAAAACAACAAACTCCCATTTGCGTTTTTAATAATAATAATAATAAAATGATGCGTAAAAAATTTATGCACAAACGAATTGAAATTTAAAAATATATAATAGCAGATTTAGTATTAATATCAAAATCGAAGGTGTATAGAAAAGAACACGAAGATTTCGATGTTTTTAGGCTCCAAAATGAAAAAATTGCAAATGGCGTTAAACGGATTTCCGGTGTAAATAAATTGATAATATGTTCTTTTTGCAAATTATATCCATCATATCCATATTTTTTTTAAAGGAAAATGGAATATTAATGGAAAATGCATGAAAAAATGCGATTTATCAAGGAAAAAGCAATTTTTTAACGAAAATTATATTTTTTAATAGAATACCAAATTTAAAAAATCTGTAGATTTTTAAATATTCATAGATTTTAAAAGGTTCATTGGATTTATATGAGATTCCTGTGGAATTTTTCTGGATATTCCAGAAATAAATCCTGAAGATTTCAAAAAAACCGATACGCCCATTTTTGAGTTGTGATAACGAATAATTCGATATAAAGAAAAAAAATAGAAAATTTCGAGAGCGGTGTAATTCAACTCCGAAACATAGGAAAAATTTGAAATTTTCGATACAAAAAGAACAAGATATGTACTTAAAATTCCTGAATTTTCACTGAAATCGACACGCCCATTTTTGAATTATAACAGAATTTTCAAAAAGTTTAATTTTATTTTTAAAATCCTCAAATTTCTTCCAATTTTCGTCTTATAATGAGTGCAAGGAAGATGGAATGATTATGGATTGAATGTGCTAGAAAGAGATGAATTGTTGTGAAAAACCGTATTGTTAGAAATTTCTTTAACAATTTCTACAATTTTCCATAAATTAAAGTTTTCTTTTGTTATTTAAATTTTTTATGCGCATAACAAACAAAAAATCCATTCATTTGTTATTTTTCTAAATGAAGCTTTACACCCTTGGATGACGAATGGGCAACACGCAAACCACCCGTTTGTTAATATACACGGAATCCTACTCCCATAGGTGATAATAATAATAATAATAATAACAATAATAATAATAAAATGTGGAAAACACACATTAAGATTGGTTTTTCATTAAAAAATTCGCGTTGAGTTGACAATTGCATGCAAATTAGAACTAATGATGGAGACTCGTGGGAATACCCTCTCCCCCTCCCCCTTCAACATTACGCAAATGTGTATGAGGTCTTTAAACTCATTAAAACCATTCAGAAATTAATTATGAATAGAATTAATTAATAATATGAAATTACATAAATGATTCAAAATATATATAAATTTTTAAATTTCAATTTTTTTTATTTTCGAATTTTTGCAATTTTCCATTTTCTTCATTTAAAAAAAATCGGTTTTTTCATGTTTTTTTCATTTTTGAATATCTGATGATTTTGATTGTTGTTACCATTGTTACCAAATAAATAATGAAAATATTGTTCACGTCGCAAAAGTAAAATGTTTTCGTTTTAAAATTTGTTTTGAAATCAGAGCTTCCCCTGATTTTCGAAAATGAGTTCTGTCCAAAGACGCAAATTGATCTTTTAATTATAGATTTGGAAATTATTTTTTTTAAGCGACACGGTCTCTATTTTTGAGTTCTCGGAATTCATAATCAACCGATTAAGTGTTGAAAATTTGCGCGCTGCTATTTTTAGATTTTCCTTCATTTCAATTGCAAACAGAAAACAAAATGCCGCTCGTCTCCCACCCTTTCCCCTTCACGTGATTTATATCAATTATTGGGAAATTTCAAAAAGAAAAACTGGATCGTGGTAATTTATGGAAAATCCAGAAACATTTTCGCAACAAATAAAATATAAAAAATGTGAGAGTTTAAAAATAACATTATAAATATCAAATTTTTTCCAAATGTTAAACTTCAGAAATAATTTTGAAAAAACTATATAAGAAATTTGTAATTTTCCATTATTCAATCTCTTTCTAATACATTCGATCCACTATCATTCCATCTCCTTCCCACTCATTACAACTCGATAATTGGAAAAAAAATAAATTTGAAAGTTCGCATTTTTTATTATAAAAATGTATTTTCCATTAAAATCTCATTTTCTTCGAAAAAGTGATATAAGATGCGTGGTGGTTGTGGTAATACTGATTCACTCAAAATCAAGATACCAACTTATTTATACCGGAAATTCCTTTTTACGCCATTTTGACGAACTTTAAAACATCAAAGTCTTCGCGTCGTTTGCAATGAATCAAGGAAATGATGAAAAATATAATTTTTAATTAATTAAATTTTGCAACGTTTTTTGACAGAATAGAACCTTCAATTATTTTGTAACGAATTGTGTTTGTGTGTGAATGTTGTACTTGTTTGTGTGCGCTCGTGTTTGGAATGCAAGGCTGGCTCCTTATCTCCACTCCCCAATCACTTCCTTATTAATCGCTTTATCAATAATCTTACGCAATCTGACCACCACCCACCTACATTTATTTACACACTTTTCCCAACATTTAAATTGCAATTGGAAAAACCCACATTTCAACTTCCTGCATAATATTTGCACGCATTTTCAACATATAAACACACACACACACACACATTCACACTCTCGAAAATTAATTAAGAATATTTTTATTCCAGTTGAACACACAAACATTCGCTTGCAAATTTAATCAAACATTGTAAATATTTAGTTTGGAATTTGGAGCAATCTGGATGAGTATACATCATGAAATCAAATCAAAAATATTGGAATTTGTGGGACAATTGTAAGAATGTACGGAAAATTATACGAAGATTTCGATGTTTTTAAGGCACGCGAAAAAGAAGAAATTGCATATGGCGATTTTTAAATCTTAATTTTTTTTTCTATTTTTGTTTTATAATGAGTGAAAGGGAGATGGAATGATTTGGTTTTAATAAGTTGAAAGAGATAGAAAAGATAGCTTTAGCCTACTTTAGAATTATAACAGAATTTTCAAAAATTTTAATTTAATTTTTAAAATCCTAAAATTTCTTCCAATTTTCGTCTTATAATGAGTGGAAGGAAGTTTGAATGATTGTGTTAGAAAGAGACGGAATCACGTAAAAATTCGTTTATTATAATTTTCGTATCTTGAAATTTCCTTTAATTTTCGACATGTAACGCGTGGAACAAGGATGACGGTTTAAATAAGTTAGATGATGTTATGATACCATTGGCAACACTGTTTTGATCAGACAGTTTATTGATTAAATGTAAGTTTGCAATTATGATAGATACTACAATTTGACGCTAATGTATTATTGCAAATGGTAATGGGAATAAACAGTTTGCATGTTATAATTAGAAATTAGATTTAGATCAAGGATGTGAACTATAGCCTATTGATTTCTATTCTTGTTTTATAATGTGAAAAAAATTTTAGAAATGTCAAACTAAATACAGAGTCTGACAAAAGTACGAAACGTAAAACTAAAAAATTTCAAAATGTCAAAAAGCAAAAATGTTTGTTGAAACATCAAAATGTTAAATATGAAAACGTAAATATGTCAAAATTTGTAAAAATGCAAAAATTTCATCCTACCAAAATGTAAAAATGTGACAAATATCAAATGCCAACATATCAATTGTCAAAACGTCAATGTAAGATAAATATCAAAATGGTTAAAATGTCAAATGTCATATTACGAATATTTTGGCAGAAACGTTACATATAGGGCGTGCCAAAATTATGAAACGTAATAAAGAAAAACGAAATTATTTTTTATTAAATATCAGAATATTAATAATTGTTAAAATATTATATTTTAAATTATTTTTAATATGAAAAACTTTAAATTAGTCTAAAAATTAATTTTTTTTTATTGATGTATTATCTGTATCCTTCCGTCTTTCAAAAGAGTTGCCTGAGGGAAGCGGTACATGTGGGAGGATAACGACCCCAAAAGCATCCCAATGCGGCAGTCTGGGGGGTTGGAAACATCAGTCTGGACTCAAATCTCAACCATTTAATCAATTGACCTTCCACTGCATACATTATTTGATTGAGTTGAAGGGGGAAGGGATAGGGGGATGCACGACAATTTGTTCAACAACTCTTTTCTTCACCACACACACACCTTAGTGACGTATAATTCTACCTGTAAACTCCAACAGTCTAGACGTCTCCAACTGCAATAACAAACATAAAAAGGCGCGAAATGTGCAAAAATAATAAATCAAATGTAAAATGGCGGGAATTTTAAAGTTGAATTGAAATTGTTTGATTTTAAAATTGTTGTTTCTATTTGAATCGTTCGCAGAGACCTCCTTTGATTTAATTTTAATTTTTTTTGTTTAAATTATTTTAAGGCGCGAATGGGGGTCTTGTACGCGCTTCTCGCAATTTTTAGTGCAATGAACTGGTCGGTAAGTTCATTGTATGACATTGATAATTTTATCCGTGAACTTGATTATTAATAAACCATGTCTATATGGGGAAAAACCATTGTGATCGTATTGTGCATTTTTTATTAGTTCAAAATGAACTAACGGAAACACATTAAATTAAATTTAAATTTCGAAAAAAGAAAAATTCCTTGCTTCCTAAATTCACATTTTTCTTAACTGTTAAATCGGATTTTTGACAATTGATATTTTGATATATTTTAACAATTTTCCTAATTATTGACGATTTTATCATTTTCAACAATTTTGAAAACGAAAAATGTCAAACAGATTGACATTTGATATTTTAATATTTTGACATTTCACATTTTGACACTTATCAATTCAGTTCATTTTTTTTTTCACTTTGACACTTCTAGGAAATAGAATTAAGTAACTTTGATCCTTTTTATTTTATTTTAAAATAATTTTGATTGGTCAGTTTATTCACTTCCTAAATATCGTTAAAACTTTAATTAGTATAAAAAAATAATAATAGGTCTACCAACCTTGAACTTATAAGCTTAAAATGCGCATATAATTAAAATACAGGTTCGCATTGTGTATAATTTTTTTTCTACTTAGTTGCGTAGTACTTAGATAAAAAAAGAAACAGAAAATTAAAAACAAAATTTTGAATTGATGAGGTAAACGACTTGCGCGCCGCAGACATAATAAATACAAAAGTTTCTTTTTTTTTAGATGACCCGAGAAAAAAATTTAATCAGCTCCATCTTTAAACGGATCAATGAACTTATTTGACATCTTGCCAAAAAAAAAATTGCAATCGACTATATAATTGCTTCTTGGGTTATTATTATTTTTTGTTGTGGTAAACAATGAAAAAAAAATCAATAAAATCTAAAAAAAAAGTAACACGATATTTCACACACATTTTCACGCCCTAATGAATTTTCCAAGCAATTTTCCCAAATTTTCCATGATTTAAAAATTTTCCTGGAATTTTTTAATGAAATTTTTATTATTTTTTCAATTTTAAATTTTTGAAAATATTTTCATATTTTTACTTTTGGAAAATTAGGAAAATTTTTCTAATTTTCCATCCATCCAGTATCCCAAATCTCAAAATATTTAACCTTTTCATTTCACTTTCTCCACAAAAATTTTTAGTTTTGTTTTTGGGCTTTTTCCAAAAATTCCCTAACAAAAATATTCGAATTTTACAAATTCTCAATTTTTTCCAAAATTTCACAATTTTCCGATTTTTTCCTTCATAAACTTGTAAAAATCATGAAAATCGTTCGGAAAATTTATTAAAATCACGAAAAATTCCCAAAAATTCTTTCGTTTTTTAGAAAAATTAAATGAATCACTTGATTTATTGTTTTTTTTTATAAACAAATCTACTGCGATGTGTTTATTTTTGTTTTCTAAGCCTACTTACATCTTGTTTTTGTGATTTTTTTTATCAACAATTATTAATATTTACAAATTGATTTAATTTATTGACTTTCGTAATTTTCATATCATATGATTAACTATCGTTTAACAATGCAATTAGCACCAAACGTAATTTTCGTTTTTAGAAATTGTTTTACTTTTGTTTAATTGACAAATGTCAAAAAATATCAAAATAATCTTAGGAATCTTCAAAAAAATTGTAAAAAACTTCGAAATGCACGTCGTTCATAATGAGTGCAATGGAATGGAATGATAGTGGATCGAATATATTAGAAAGAGAATGAGTGGAGGGAAGATGGGAAAAATGTGGAATTATGTTCGTTTCCTTCAATTTTCATTTCTTCGTTTTCATGATAACAAAAAAAGGACAACTGCAGAAAAATAAAATTTCTAAATATAAGGAAAGGCCACTTAGATCCTGATGTTTTCATTGTTTATTGCAAATTGTATGCATTTTGGTCGAAACCAAGGTCCCCCCCTCTTTTCCGGTGCATATTATTTTTAGTCCGAATATTTTGGCAAAGGAAATTGACGGACACGAATAAACCACCTGTCCGTCCGTCCGTTCCTTTGTTCGGAAAGCATTTCGAGGTCTCGTAAAAAAAAGAAACCAGTTCCCCTGTTCCCAACAAAGAATTTATTAAGAGAGGCGCCGAAATTAATTCAATTGGCCAATTGGGTGGATAGAAGGGAGCACGTGTACCCGATACAGCGCAATCCTATTTTGTAATGTGGGTCAGATCGTTTCATTAATTTTTTTTTTTTTGTTGATTGATAAGACGGTCGCGGATCAATTTATTTACACCATCGTTTCACAATTGATAAAATGAAAAACACAAAGAATTGCTCGAAGTTTTTTAAAAATATCTCATTTTGGTGATTATTCAAAAATTTTCCATTTTTAGAAATTGGAAAAATTCGAAAATCAAAAAATTTCAAAATTTAAAACTACTAAATTGTGAAAATAAACTTTTCAAAAAAATCTTGAAATGTTTAAATAACATCAGAATATGTACATGCAAAAACTTTGGAAATGAAAAACATAAAAATCAATGAAAATAATAAAAAAAAAGTTTCTTCTAATTTTCATCTTGTAATGAGTGGAATAAGAATGTGGACATGGTGGAGATGGAATGATAGAAAAATCAAAAACATGTTTATTTTGAATTTTGGGATTTGTGCAACGAACAAAAAAGACTTAGTGATTCCCTAGACAAAGAAATGTTGGTAACCACTGTTCTAGTTAAAAAAATCTTTCAAGCTTGTTTTTGTAATGCTCTCTTAATTGTTTTAATTTCTATTTTATGACTTTCAATTGTTTCAATTTCTTTTCATTTCTAAGTTTTCCGAAAAATAAAAAATATACTTATAAAGAAAATTCCCCTCTTCCTAATATTCTAAAATTCAGTGGGAAAATGAAAGTCTTTAAATTTAGCGGTAAAAATGAAGCAGAAAAATAAAAATTTTCCAAAGCAAACTTAATCTTATAGTTCTTTGTGCGAACAAAGGATGTTCCTTATCACGATCTTTTGCAGCTGAGTTTACATTTTACAAACCGCGCAGAAATAAAAATAAAAATTGATAAGAAAACAAAAATAAAGTGATTACGAGTAAAAACACCGCGTAGATAAGAAAATAAACATTCATTATGAAACATGTAAATATCAGAAAAGGGGGTAAAGGGGAGAAGAAAGTTTAAAATCAAACAAAGTGCATTTAAAACATAAACAAAAATGCGCGCACAGCCAACTGCGTTTATTCAAAGAATTGATGTTCGGGAAATTTGAGCATTGTGCATCTCCCCCCACGTCTAGCCACCGAACAACAGGGAAATGAATCCGCGCGTGCTAAAAAAATCCGACAGCCAGCAGGTTCACTGGTCCACGTTCTTCGGGGTCAACAGACTTACCTCGGATTGTGAGGGAGCGAGCGCGAACGTGCGCGCGCGCGCGCTCGAACGCTCACAACTCAAACAGTCTGCTACACAAAATGCGCAGATCTTCACAAAAGTACGAAACTATCAAAGAATTGTATAAACCGACCCATTTCCCCTTTACAAACACAACACAAAAAGCGTGGGATGTGTACGTAGGTCTGTGATCATTCCAAGCGCTGTACAACAGCTGACTGCCATAACAAAAGACGCTGTCTATATTTTGATCAATCAATGCGCGCCCAAACAAACGCACACATACAAATAATCAACAAAAATAAAGCGCGCAAACACACAAATTTAATATTTATTTATTTATTTATTTAATCATAGGATTAAAATAGATTTTATAATAAAAAGGGAAGCGCGCGCGCGCGCGCGTCTCTACTTCCTTAAACCCCCAAAACATTGATACACATCCCTTAATTTATAAAGAAAATAAGAAAAATCTTCTGATTAATCAAAAGAAAACTCGAAGATGAATATGGCAGCAAACAAAGAAAATGGTGCAAATTTTTGTTTATTTATAAAATTTTATTTTTTTTATTATTTACTCACGTTCCAGCTCATTCGTGTGTGGATTGATTATTGGACGATAACAAGCGTCGTCACAGTACGTCTCTTCACTTTTGATACTTTCAAGTTTTAAAAGTGTTATCCCGGAATTCTTCCTGATATTCCTTGTATGTTGTCACCGATTGGTTCGTGTATCGTTTGCACTCGCGAGTTCTCTTTCCTGCTGTTTTCTAAGCACCTAGCGATCAAATCGTGAACGTTTCGTTAACTGACCGCGATGGAAAGTAGCGGCGCCACAATAAGCGCGTTTTAGCACTGCGCATGTTGTTTCAATAATCAAAAATATTTATTTACATTTAAAAATATCTTTGATTTTTTTTTTAATCTAGGAAGAATTTTGAGTCAGTTCGCGCTTTTTATATTTAAATGGACGATACAGTTTGACCAACACACATTTTCCCGCGTTTTTAATTAAAAAATTTGATAAAATAATTTTAAAAAGCGGGGAATAACACGAAAAATGATTTTGTATTCACACAAAAACAATAATTAGCATCTACATCTTATATTTATATTTCTTATTATTTTTATGGTATGGGACTATATGCAACCCTCACAACAGCACTGTAATGAGAGTTAGATAAGTCATTTAAGTTCAATCAGGAAGAGGATCAAGAATTTTCTTTTATTAAAAAATTAAAAAAAAAAAAACAAATTATTTATGCCATATTTTAAGTTTTTTTTTTATTTTAATAGGTACATCGACTTAAAACAAAATGCATTCGAAAGATTTTGATATTTATTATCGTGGAAAATTAGATTGAACCACTTTAAATCTGAAAAAAAAATTAGAGGAAAATTTGGAGAATGTGTTGCAAACTATTAACTATCATGTTGTCCTTCCAGTTGCCGTACAGTATCTCATTTGATTAGATAGTTAAAAGCTTTCTCGCGGCAGTAAATGTAATTATCGCGTAATCTATCATCGTAGAATTTGTATCTATCATGATAGTGCGCATACCTGCCATGATATGCGGAAAGTGTGGAAGCATATAATTTGCGACGTGTAGAGTTTTCCACTTTCATAACAATAATCGTGATAATACTATTGCTGTGTAAACGAGGCTTAAGAATACTCCTAATACTTACAGTGGCACAAACATGTTGTCGTTTTAATATTTTAAAATGAGATTTTGGGAATGATTTGACGTAATGTTGGTTGTATAACTTCAATTTGAAAATATACTTATTTTATTAAAATTAAATACCAACAAAATTATTTTAAGCGTCTTTTGGTTATGAATTGGGGATTTTTGTAGAATCGTCTCCAATCTGGCAAAAATGAAATTACATCAAGAATCGTTATGCCCTATTGAGTTCAATTGTAATTTGTGTTGCCTAATCTCAGAAGTTTTAATTTGATCAATAATTTTTTCGATGTTTTCAGAAATTAATTCTAAAATTCTTTTAGTAACAAATATTTTTTTATTATTTTAATAAATATAAAAAAATATATGAATCTAGAGAAAGTAAATAAAATAAATTCTGAGGAGATTTTCTTATTCAAAATGTCTCCCAAAATTTCAATTAAATGTTTGACGTTGAAATGAAAGGGTTGACACTTTCATTATTATTTTTTTTTTCAAAGTAAATTAATAAAAAGAAAAATTTGAGTTACGTAAAACTGCGAGTTAAATGAAAAACGACAAGTTATATTAAATCAACAGGGTGCCTTTCAAAACCCCACCACCTTCCAAACTTTTTCTTAAGTAAACATTGGAAAACTTATAAGATTTTTCCAACCCTCATACTCTTCTTCTTCTATTGATCAATTCAATGTAAATTGGGTTGCCTATAGTTATATCATTTAGTATTAAATTTCAATTTCAAATAAAAATTTCTTAGAATATTCAGAAACCGACGGGTGGATGGGGTGTTATAAAAGAATGGGGATGATTCTTTTTTCTTTTTTTTTAATTGATTTGCATGTTTAATTCCAAAATGGGGTGATTTTTATCTTCATGCAAACATTCAATTACAAGATAGGAATACAATTTGGTTGAGTTTCTTTTAATTAAATTGCGGTTTGTCACACTATGACCTTCCACCCCCACTTTTCCTATCTTTTCCTTCAAAGGGATGAAAATTTTATAGAAATTTACATTCCGTACGCGTTTTGTAAGTTTCCGCAAAACTTTCCAACAAGAAGTTAAGTCGCATATATTCCGTACACACCCCCAGACAGTGACGTGCGTTCATTGTTTCTTGGAATTTATAATTTTATTCAGAAAATTAAAAAAAAAACATCAAATATGTGAAAAAATGCTTAAAAGTCTCAAAAAACAAATTATCAAAGAGACAATTTTTTAAATGTCGAAAAAAGTTTTACTTCTGTGATTTGCGTCATTTTCTGCTATTTTTATTGAGGATTTTCAATGATTTTCAATGTTTTAGAGAGTCTGGTATTTTCAATGTATTTCATTTTGGACGATTTTCATGGTTTTTAACAGTCTATCCCATTTTCAACGATTTTCGCCATTTTCCACGATTTTCAGCTTTTTCAACGATTTTCATAATCTTCAACGATTCATCATTTTTAAATATTTCCGTCGTATTCAATGATTTTGCATTCTTCAACAATTTTCATCATTATGAACGATTTCTATCACTTACAATGTTTTCACTTTCAACGATTTCATAACAATTTTCATCCTTGTAAATAATTTTCATAAATTTCAACGATTTTCGTCATTTTCAACGTTTTTATTATTTGAATGTTTCTATCGTTTTTGATAAGTTCTGTTATTTAACACCATTTTTGAAATTTTAATGTTTTTGTCGTTTTTGATCGGTTTCGATGATCATGGCCATCAACGATTTTTTATCATTTTTAACGGTTTTCGTCGTTTTTAATGGTTTTCATCGTTTTGATAAATTTTGTCATTTACCACCATTTTCGTAATTTTCAATAATTTCATCATCAACGATTTTTTTATTATTTTTTGGTTTTCGTCGCTTTACAATTTTCATAATTTTTAACAATTTTCATCGTTATAAGCAATTTCCATCGTTTTCAACGGTTTTATATTATTATTATTATTATTATTAATATTTAAAATTGAAATTTTTCTTGGAAAATGTATTTTTCTTGGAAAAACATATTTTTCTTTAAAATCGGATTTTCCTTGAAAAATTGCTCTAAACTCCTTCCCCGTTATCTCCGCTACTGCCACCCGGAAAACTTTTCAGGGCTTAACAATTCAAAGGGACGCAATTAATTTGATTGGGGATCAATATACAGGGTCATTCCAATTGCATCCACCACCCCCTCCCCTCCCTTTAAAATCTTATTATTAAAGTGTTAAATTGAATAATTTTTGGGGGATACGTTTATTGCATGCGCATTGGTTGTTGCGCGATGCGTCGCGACGCCTCGCAGCCTGCTATCGCGTTTTAGTGCAAGATAAAAACGCGTGCCGCGTGTTTACTTCACCCCTCTGCTAATTTCCAGTGTTTGTGTGTGCGACGGAACAACCCCCGATAATTTTTCCAAATGACTTTACAAAAGGGAATGTGATTTTAAGGGATGAACGGATTTATTCACCCCTTATAAAAATGCGGTTCGTATACCATGCGGAATATTTAATTTTTGATCTTTCATAACTTTTTGCGTTTTTTTTTAAAACGTCACCGGGGAATAATTAAAAAATGTTTTTTTTAGAAGTTAGAAAACTTTAGAATTTTTCAAAATTGTTGCAATTTGTAAATATGAAGCAACAAAAATTATGTCGAAAAGTCGAAAGTTTCAATTATTTGATTTTAAATTTTACATTAACAAATTTTCCGATGATGAATTTTGGATTTTTCGATTTTTGGTTTTTCTCAAGTTTAAAATTCAAAAAAGATTTCAACTTAAATTTCGAAATTATCGAAATTTTTTAATTTTCAGATTTTCCAACGTTGATCTTTTTACATTACCAACTTTGAATTTGGGTTTTAATTGTTTATCATTAAATTTCTTAATTTCCCGATATTTTCAGATTTCTTAAAATTTTTCAATTTTTTGACGTCAAATTTCAAATTTTTCGATTTGTTAAAACTTCAATTTATCGATATTAAGTTTTAATTTTGGATTTTCCAATTTTCCGACATCAAATTTTCCATATTTCGACTTCTACGTTTAGATTTTCCGTTTAAAAAAATCGAAAAATAGAATTGCAAAAAATTAAAAATTTTAATAATTCGAAATATATAAAATAAAAAAAACAAAATTTGAAAAAAAAAAAAAATTAAAATGGCGAGTGTTGTCAATGTTGAAATGATATTAAACACTTGACATTTTGACATTTGACATTTTAACATCTTAAGTTTTTGATAAATTGAAATTTTGACGTTTTGAAAATTTAAAAACAATTGTTTTATTTAAGTAAAATTTTATTGGCGTTTTTTGTCATTTTTAATATCTAGAGGTTTCATAATTTTGAAATTTTGACATTTTTGAACATGTTAAAAAATGCCAAAAAATGCTAAAAAAATTATTATTATTATATTATTTTCTCTTTTTTTGTACTTGGGAAATCACATTTCGTTGAAAAATCGCATTTTCCTTGCAAAATCACATTTTTTTGAAAAAACTTTAATTTTAAAAGTCAGTTAGAGTTCAAAAATGTTTAAAAATAAATCAGGCCCTTTCTAACATTTAAATCTGTCAAAATGTTGACATTCACCCTATAATACTTCATAAAAAATTAACTCGCCACCTTTTATACCTTCATTAAAGAGATTGCCGATTTCCATTGTAATTTGTTATCTTTATTATGTTGCCACCCTTCATCCCCCGTCACCTATCTAAATGACCTTTTAGGTGGAGGCTCTTAAACTAGGGCGCGGATCACGATTAACCTTTTTAATAAATCACCGCGAGGACAATTCAACCCCTTTCGAAAAATAAATAATTTTTAATTTGATTGGGGGTTGTTTTCTTTTTTAAGGGTTGACTCTGCATCTGTATATATTGATGTGGGGATGTCGCCAGTTTGGCTAGCCATATAAAAGTGTTTTTGTTCGAATGGACCTTGATCTTGAATTAGGGTTGTTTTTTAAGGGTGGTTTTAACCTTAGGGTAATTAACCCTTTAAAATTGAGTGCGATTTATTATGTATGGTGTCTTAAATTGTGCATTGATTTTTGATTAGGAAACGATTAATAGGAGAAATTAGGGGGTGGAAATAAATGCTTCCCTAATTGCACCCCTTACATATTGCTTTCTATTTTTATACAATAACATATAGAAAACATGGCTTTCTAGATATAAAAAATAAAAATACAAATGGAAAATTAAATAAAAATTCGTTATTATTTTCGTTACATTTTGACATTTCACGTCTTGACATTTGACATTTTGACATTAGACATTTTGAAAATTGACATTTGAAATGAACTTTTTGACAATTGACGTTTTGATAATTTATTATTTGTATATTGATTATTCGATTTTTTTGAATTAGAGTTTTGTGTCGATTTTTCGACTTTTTTTTTAGATTTCTGATTCTTAACTTTCTCAATTTTTGTTTTGTTTTTCTTCGATTTGATCGATTATTTAGCATTTTTGATTTTGGACATTTTAATTAATTGATTCTTGCTTTTCACAACTTTTTTTCGGTTTTTCAATTCTTTCGTCATTTGCGTTTGTCGTTTTTCCAAATTGAAAAACTGGAAAATTTTAAAAATCAGAAAACGAAAGATTTGAATTATCGTCATTTTGATTTTCAGTTTCTTTTTCGATTCTTTTAAATTTTAATTTTTCCTACTTTTCGATTTTTTCCAAATTTTCCGATTTTTCCAATTTGGAAAATTTGAATATGGAAATGAATTTTCTCATTTAATAATTTACCCCCTCCCCAACTCCTTATATAATTAGAATATTACCGTTTTTCGTGCAATTTCCCTTCTAAAAATAAATCGTCTTGCTATAAATTTCCCTAAAAACGATCCACCCCATTAAATTATTAGTCGGTTATTAATTTATTTAACGCACTTGAGGGTATGAGGGTACAAGGGGGTAGTTCGCGAGTAGCTCCACATTCTCGATCGATAGAAAACTTCTCTAGACTTTGCACAGTAACAAAACAGTAAAACTAATTTATGAGATGAATGGGCCTTCGGACCAAAGGGAAGACACATCTCCCACCCCCTTAACAACCCCCCCCCACATACTTTATAACACCACGCGAGCATATTTTACACCCTAAATGCAGAAAATTATAATAACAAAGTATGCCATGCTCTTAAAGGAAGATTGATGATTGTTTTTGTTAGGTGACTTTATTTTTAATTTTCTTTTATAGAAAATTGTATTTTCCAATGAAAATTTTTATATCTTCGAAATTACTTTACAAATTTTCTCTTAAAAACATGTTATAAAATTTAATGATCTAAAAAATCAAAACTTTTTTGTTGTTTTTGTTTTTAAAAAGAACATCCAAAATGAAAATGAAAAATTTCAAGTAGAAAATTGGTTGGAAAATTCAAACTTACTTGATTATGACAATATAAACAAATAATTCAATTAATTTTGACAACAAAATTTTGGAAATTGTACGTGAAAACTTTTCTTAAGAAAATTGTTTAATGTTTTCTTTTTAAGAATTTTCATCATTTATCAAAAAATTTTTGCTTTTTTTAATTTTTATTTTTCAAAACTTTTTAACAGCCACCCTCGTTTTTCCTAATATAAATAACTTTTTCCTGTTTTACATCCAAATCTTTTTCCAGCACTAGGGAAATAAACAAATTTTCATCGGAAAAACTCTTTTTGTTTACCAAGAGGTTAAATTAACGCTAGTTTAATCCAAGGTTGAAAATTCCCGGAAATAATTCCACTGTTTTTCCGCGCTTTCCTTTTTTCCTCTCGTAAAATTTATAGGGCACTATGTTTTATTTTACTACATTCCCCCCACCCCTCTTTATCCCTCTCTTTCATATACAGAAGAAACAACAAAAAAAATGATCGTGAATCGATTGTTGGGACGATGGATTTTCGCAGAGTTTTCATTACATTCCATCCGTCAATCTTAATTACCACCCGATAAAAATAAAGGGGAGGGGGAGTAGTGGGGAGGGGATGAAAGCACCCTCCATGCGCGTTAATTTCTAATTAAATTTACTTCGTTAAAGTGTTATATTTACATTCAATAAAAGTCAGTCAGTTTTAATTAAATGGTAAATAAGAAAATCGGAAAAGTATTACGAAATTTTTGTCTACATTTGGAAAATTATATCTTTTTTTTTCACTTCACATTTTCTTTGGAAAATTGTATTTTCTTTAAAAAATTGTATTTTTTAGATTTTTTTTTGTGATTTCCTTGATGAATTTACAATGGGAAAACCGAAAAATGATGGAAAATTAAATATTTGAAAGATCAAAAGATTTCAAATATAAAAGTTTGTATTCCTACGTAAATCGAAATAAAATATATAACTTACCCCCACCCTTATTTTTTAAGTTATGAAGTTGTTATACATGCAATTTCATTCCCTTCTTATTTTCTTTCTGACCGATTATCTTTTTTTATGCGTCTGCATATTTTTTAATTAAATGGACTGCTTTGAAAATCAGATAATTTCGTAAAATTAAAAGCTTTGGAGTGGGGGGTAGAAGCCGCCCCCACTCCCTATTTTTTTATAAAAAAATTTGCAATTGATAAGAGCTGGTAGCAAAGCAAAATTTAATTTAAAATCGGCCGTTTTAATTATTCTAAGTGAAACCCCTGCATTTCATCACCCTCTGCAACCCCCTTACTCTTCACCCATTTTAGCCTCCACTTTCCTTCAACTAATGACAGAGTGTATGTAAATTATTCTAGAAAAAAAACAAAAAATTCGATTGTCAATGTGTTTAAAAGAAAATGGAAAAATTAAAATTAAGTCGGGAATGTTGGAGAAAATGAACTTTTTTCAACATTTTCAATTTCCCGACGATTAATTTCGTATTTTCCAATGTTAAATTTCTAATTTTCCGATATTCAATTTCGAAATTTGAAAAATTTTAATTATGGAAATTTAAAAATAAGAAATTCTTGGAAAATCTGGAAAATTGCCTATTTTAGTTAAAATTGGTTCTAAACATTTAATTCACCTTCAATTTTATATTTATTTCAACACAATAATTGCCAACTTAACGAAAATAATAATATATAAAAAAAATAATTTTTCCGAACATAAAAACGCTTGTTAACTTACAAAAATAAATTCCCAATTTCCTTTTAACTACATAATAATCCCCAAAATTACATTTTCACCTCCATTTGGAAAATGGGGGTAGAGGTAAGGGGAAGGGGGTGGGAGAATAAAAACCATTAATCCTCTCCTTTTAATAATAAATGTTAGGATGAAAATTGCTACTACACACATTCTAGACGTTTTTATTTATTTTTTTTTGCCCCCATCCATAATCGCATTTCTACGGAAAACTTACAAGAAATGTCACTTTTTCTTTTTTCTTTATAATTCGCAACTCGTGAAATAAAAAAACCATCTGTCATTAATTTTAATATTTTCCTTGAATTTTCTTTTAATTATCTAATTTCTGCATTGAACGGTTTTCTTTCTAGATATCGATAAAATGTATCAATATTAATATAATACAAAGTATCGATAATATCGATATTTAGCACTAACAATATCACTAATAAAGTTTGGAGGCATCTCGATATCGATACAATCTACCATAAAATATCGATAGTCAATAATATCCGTTTTAGTTAATATCGATAATTAAATATCGGGATTCTAATATCGATATTTCGATAATATCAATATTTTTTATTGTAAAAATGTTTATGAATAAACATGTTGCAATATTATGAATTTATGTATCTCATCAAGCAGATAAATGCAAATTTAGTCGCTATATTTTAATTACTCTACTAATCAACTAATTAGAATCACAGCATTTCGAATAATGTAATTTGAATCAGCTTAAATTAGTCCTTTATCAACGTAACTGATTAAAACATGTAAATTGGGTGGCATACATCTTAAAATTCCTAATAATTATTTTCTTTTACAGAATTGGAAAAACAAACAATGAAGAAAATGTGCGTGGGTGATTTGTGTTAGTGAAAAAAAAAAATGGAGGAAAAGAAACAGTACTCTGCATTAACGATAGATAGAGCCGCGTTTCTCTTGTTAAGGGTGAAAAAAGCGTTCAAGAAGAAGAAACTACAAAGGAAGGAGCGTGAAAAAAGGTAACTAAAAGGAAATTATGTTAATTAAAATTTTCTTTTTTAATTTTTTAATGGAATGATGTAGAGTGAAGGGGATGGAGGCAAGTTGCGTTGCAAAAGAAATAGTCGAAAGAAAATTATTTTAAAACGGAAAACTACACCTGGAGGAGTTATAACCGTACTTCCATAAAAATTTTTTAATTTCCATCCCCTTCTGGGAAATTAAATTGTGAAGGTGTGGTGGGAGAAAGAGATTTCTATAAAAATGTTGCTTACAGTTTGTTTATTCGTGTGGTGGTCTGGAACTGTTCCCTCCCCCATTTCCCCAACACATTCCCTTCTTGAAGGAGAGTTAATGAATGAGAAACCATCCCCGTGGCGATCGATGCTCCCCAACGGGGCGCATTTTAAAAATAGACATTTTGCAAGAAGTAATTTTTTTCATCTGTCAAGAGCCATGTAGAGCTTATTGACGAGGGTGGTCAAACAGGATGATTTCCCTACAGAATTATGCAAAAATGGGGATGAACGCACACAGCTTGATTCCTCCTCCGGGAATCCTGGAATCCGGTTCAAATTAATAGGATGGAAAATGAGGCACGTGCCAATATACAACCTCTCCACAATTTAAATTAACACGCACGAGTATTTTATTTATAAATTTTCCGCTTTTAACACCTTCCCACATTTTCTGTAATTAAATAAATTCCTTCATACCGTTGTAATGTTGTTTCTCTGATTATTGAAGTGGATGAAAAGATTTATATAAGTGATGTTGAACCCCTTTTATGCCTTAAGGGTGCGCCAACGGAATTTATTAAGGGATGAAATATTCAATCAGCAAATTCACCCCCAATTTAACATCAAACGGACGAGCGATTTTGATGGCAAACGAAACGGAAAGAGAAATTTCTTTTTTCTTTCTCGCCCCTAATTGTTAGATTTTGGGATGTCACCTCACACCCTTCAAATTTTATAACCGACCCTTAGAAGTCGCCTGGAATTATTTTGAATACCCCTTAAAAGTCCTTTCAATTTCTCTTGAAGATTCTTTAATTATTCTTAATCGCCCCTTAAATGTCCACTAAATTCCTCATAAATATTTCATGAATAACCTCTAAAATGTCATAAATATTTCTTAAGGCAATCTCCTAACTAATGTTTATTAGTCTCTGAATGCATTTTAGACACCCTTTAAATGCCCTACTGAGCGCTCCCCAATTTCTTCGCGTACGACTCTAAATGTCACTTCTTGATCCTTAAATGACTCTTAAGCGTCCCTTAAGTTTTTCCTTGAATGGGTACGAATTACTTTAATTTATTTCCACTAAGTGTACCTAAAAAGTCCTATAACTTTTGAAGTCCTTCTCAATCTCTCGATCATTTCCAAATGCCCTTTAAATACCCTTTGATTTTTCAGAAAATCACCTGAGCTTCGTTTGAACCTGGAGTACCTCCTTAACATCCCTTGATTAGCTCCTCAACTCATTTTAGATATTTTCCCAGAATTCGAAATAGACGTAATAACCTGTATTGTTGGCCTCTTGATTGTCTCTTGAACTCAATTTGAAAACGTCATGAAGCCTCTTAAAATTTTCCTAAATATATCATGAACAACCACTTAGCGCCCCTTGATTGCCCATTAACTCCTCATAAACTATTTTTGAATGCCCCTTTTATAACCTTCATGAAAGTCCCTGATCGTGTAGTATTTTCCCGTAAGACCCCTTAAATGGTTTCTGAAATCTCGGAATGCATTCTTACGTCTCCTAAACATCTTCTTAATGTCTCCAGAATGTTCCTAAAATTTCTGAAATTCTCCTAAGCGCCACTTAAATCCCCTAAGATCAATCCCCAATTACTTCGTGAGCAAACCATAAAGAGTTGCTTGAACTTTCCTTAAGCATCTGCATGATGATCCTTCTATATCTCGAGAATGTCTTTCAAGCCCCCTAAAGTTATTTTGATTGACTCCTAGAAAATACCTCTTTAACTCCCCTTGATATGAAACATCTATTGAATTCCCCTTGAATGTGTACTAAACGCCCCTTGAATATATCCTGAACACCTGGCCCAAAAATGGCTCCTTATCGTACATTAAATACTCCAAAATGCTCTCTAACGCTTTTTAAGTTTCCCCTAATTGCTTCTGAAGCAATTAAATGCCCTTGATCGTTCCTAAACTTTCTCTAAACAAATAAAAGCCCCTTTAATGCCTATGAACACTTTTTCAAATCTCCCTTGATGACCCTTGAATAACCTAAGACCCCTGTGGGTGTCTCCTAATGGCTCTTTTAATGCCCCTAATTCCTCCCTATTGACCAATTGGATGCATCCTAATTGCATCGAAAATATCGAAAACTCAAAAAATCGAAAAAATCAAAAATTTAAAATATTGAAAAATTGAAAAAAAATACCGAAGAAAAAAGAGAAATAAAAATGTCGTATATCAAAAAGACAAAAATTGGATAAGAGGAAAATAAAAAAAATGGTATGTTGAAAAATAAAACAGTTGAATACTATATGTAGAGTTAAAAAATGTGGAAAGATGAAAAACTGGAAAAATTAGAAACTTTAACTTTTCCGCTTTCCAATTTTTCCATACAATTTGGCACTAATTTTTAATAATTTGATTATATCGCGCCAAATTTAAATTTAACTCAACTACCCCATTTTAACAAACTCACCCCTTTAATGCACTTATGAATATTAAACAAGGGTAAAACTAATACGTCATCCCTAATTACTCACACAGCTTTAAACAGAATTGATTTAACAAAAAATAAATAAAATCATACAAGGGATGATAAGAAGGGATGACAACCCCTTAAAATAAAGTTTACTAATTTATAAATCAATTTGTAATAACATAAAATCTATTTTGTATACATTATTATTATACATACACCCTTTCCATTTATAAGGGTGCCCATTAAGGGATGATTAGGTGAATCAAATTGTACATCAATAATACATTAGCTTGCAGCAATTCACCTACAGCGGATTTGCGCTATTTATAGGAAATAATTTATTAGGGGGTTGTGGGGGAGAGTTTAGGGGGTAGTTTCTAATTTTAGTGCATTAAACTCACCCACGAAAAAAAAAGATGGAATCGGAATTACAAATAATATACTACATAAAAATGCTATTAAGTATGTAAATTTTCTGTGAATCATCCCCTTTTAATATTTCCACCACCTTCATCTGCTACCACCCCCTTGCGCATTTAATTGATGTATGCAATATCAAAGAAATTTAATTTACAGTGATTTACACTGTAGCTGTAGTTTAAATCCTTTTACACCCTCTAACTACCCCCCATCCTTCTTTCACAATTACATCCCTTGTACATTCAATTCTCATACACATCAATCGTTCAAGCTGCAATGTGTATTCCGAAATGTATTCATCCAAGAAATTCTCATTACCAACCTTTAATTAAGAGGTGGGGGTGAAAGCAACCCTTAAGTCTAAGAGACGTGTTATTCCTATCAAATTATAATTTTAGTTAGAAATTGATCTTAGTATGTATAAAATGGAGGGGGAAGGAGAGTGGGGATAAAATTTCAAGTTTTCTAGTTTTTCGATTTTTGTTCTTTTTGTTTTAATTTTCCGATAAACTTGCATATTATTTTGGAATTTTTGACATTTTCTGCTCTTTTTGACATTTCGACGTTTTTTGACTTTGTTTGGCATTAAACATTAGTTTGACATTAATATTTCTTTTAGTTTTTTTAAAAATTTTTTCTGATGATTATATGCTTGGACAATTGATAATTTTCACAAGAAATCTATAGTCTGTGATTAGTGCAGACTTTACAGAATGCAAATGTGAAAGAATAGACAGACAGAGGGAAATTGGTCACTTTATTTTATATATAGATAGATGACATTGGTGCATTTGTAAAAATGGTCATAGTCCAGTTGTATACATTTTGCTGAGAACAATTGTGACTATTTTGATGTTTAGCAGAAACCTGTCGACCATTTCGACAAACACTTTCATTTAAGGCTCAAATACACGAGCAATAAACTTCTGACACAGTTTTATTTTACAATTTAATGTTTTTCATATATTTGTAATTTTTGACATTTTAACAACTTTATAGTAAAAAAACTCACGTTATTGATTGAAGAAAAATTATCCCTACACCTCCCCCCACCCAAATTTGCCGTCACAATTTTTATTTCTAATTTAATTTTTCTTCTATCGTCATTTATTTGTATTCGTGTTGTATCTAATCCCATCATCCCTTATTTGTTTCAGGTGAGTGGTGTGACCTGGAAAACTGCCAATACCAATTAAAAACACCCCCACCCACACCCCCCTCCCAACCAACTACAGCAGAAAGGGTGAGTTCAACTGAATTATAATTTTTGCTTAGTTTGCTTTTGAAATTCTTGAGTCGAATATTCACTAAAAAGAGCAACTCAACCCCTTTCCCCGTCTCAATACAAATTAAAATGTAACCATCTCCACCCCTAATAAATTGAATTATCTAAAATATCCCTTTTTATCGAAATTACCCTTCCGTAGTAGAATGGGGTTATCTTAATTGATCCCCCTTATCGGGAATCGTATTGTGAGTTTCCACCTGAATACACCCTAAAGTGAAAATCTGGGGATTTTCCGATTTTCCAACCCTCCCTTATATAATAATTGATATAATGGTAGTGGATTTTGTTTACAACTCAAATGAATTAATTTTACTTCTTAAGGGGATGGAAATTATTAAAATATTTACCCCTTAAAGACTTGTGCTATTTTGAAGTAAATATTTACTCTTCTGAGGGTTGATTTTAATGTAATGGGGATCGCACCCTCGTGTAACACGGAATTACCTTTTATGTAATCTGTGGAGATCAAAGCGGTACAATCAAGAGGGATCATTATCGTTACAAGGGGTGGTGCATGTTACATTAGGTTTGTGTTGGTTTACAAGTGTATATTGGATTGCATAACTTTGCACTAATAGTAATTTATGTCAAGAGGAGATACATTCTATTATTAACATAAAAAGAATTACCCGAGGGATTTTTACTTTTTTGATTTCTTTAATTTTTGCTGTTTTTGGATTTTGATATGTTCCGATTTGCCCGTTTTTTCAATATTGAAATTTTTAATTTTGCTCATTTTCCAACTTTCCATTTATTAGTATATTTCGTTTTTAAAAATTTAAAATTTTCTCATTTTTAAATTTTAAACTATTTCCAATAGAAATTCGTGATTCATCCGGAAAAGTTGTATAGGCCATGAATGTAACAAAAACAAATTTCAAATTCATCCCCTAAACCAAAACACAAGGACTCACCGAATCGATTCATCATTCCACACGGGGGTGTTAATTAAAACAGACACAAATCCAAGTAGGATTTAGAGGTTGGGATGTTTCACAGTAACCATACACCCCCTTGCATTTATTAAAAATAACGACACTGAAGGGAACTAAAAAAAAAAAAATACTTCGAATAAACAAAAAAATTAACTCACACCCCCATTTTTTTAATGAAATGTATACTTCATCTTCGTTACTGTAATTAATTGAAGTAATCAAAAAGGTTGATTATATCTTCATACTAAACCACCTCTAATTAAGGGGGTGAGTAATCAAGAATGTATTCATAAGGTGGTGAATGGGGGTGGGTTAGAGGATAATGGAGGGAATAATGGGAGAAAAAAATGGTAATGTAAACAATATGTAGCTAAGAGTGTGGAATTACCCCTTCCAACCCCTTTTGTTTACCTGACAACCCTTAACAACCCCTATTTACAGACACACACACACACACACACGCACGCATACATACCCACATACACACACTGAGAGAAATAAATGAATAATATTCTTATAACTTTTTGCAACTTCTAAGTTTGGATTTTTATATTTCATCCCTTCTTTATTAAAACCACCCCGATATTTTAAAAAGAGTTTCAAGCCTTAAAACTTTATTTTATATTAACAATATAAATTTGAATAAAATGTTCATGTAACCTGTGAATTGGTAAATTTGAATGTTTGTGCTGTGGAATGTGACGTATCTATGCTAAGGGGTTAAATCATCCCCTAACAATTTAACATGGGGTGACCCGGTATCCACCCGTTTGTTTATGTATTTGTTTGTTGAGGTTACTATGTTTGCATAGGACATATCGTGGAAGGCTTTGAATTGATTTTGCACCTACCCCTAACAACCTACTCCCATAAAACCCACCCCCTTTGCAATATGTACATAACACATATCAACATGCAATGTGTGTGTAAATAGCCAAGATACACACCTCTTGGGTGTTGAAAGGGCGCAATTTAATTAATTTTCTTATTTACAACCCCCAAATTACCCCTAAATAAATTTATGAATGAATATAAATGTATAAACGTTAATTAAATATTTCATTTGAATTTGGAAACGAACTGGGAACCTCTGACTTATAAATAAGAAGATCAAGTAGACTAAAATAAAACAAATTGACACAAGAACTCCAAAAAGCATAAAAAATGTAAAGAAGTGCAATAAAATGTCAAAAATCTAAAATTTATAAAAATGTCAAAATGCCAAAAAAAAAAAAAACAAAAGTGCTAGAGAACATATAAAAACACTTTTTAGTGTTTTGACATTTTACTGTTTTTGAAAGTTTTAGTTCTGTTTCGCATACGATTACAGGCACCAATATTTTTTTTTGACGTTTTAACATTTTTTTAATGTTTGACATTTGATATTTTATATGAAACGCATAAAAGTTATGAGCACCAATTCTTTTTATTCAAGTTTTTATTAAATCGTGTACATTTCTCCCACGCTTTTCACCCCTACCCTTCTTTTCCAGGTTATTTCTTTCGTTTAAAAATTTATTTGTATGTAGAAGTTGAATTGATCTGGCAGTAGTGGGAAGATGATGAATTTAAAATTTTACGCCCCTATGCGATGGAATAGCTCCGAGGGGGATGATGATACTGTACCGAGGGTTGTAAAATAAAAATTTATGTGTAAGTCTCGCAGTAAATGGATAACGCCAATAACGCCACCTATTCATATTTGAAATGTCATTTTATCAATTTTATCATATGACCTACATCACATATTTTTACGAACTTGAAAATTTTGTATATGAAATCTATATGGACTCTTTTTATCTTTCGATATTTTTGAATTCTGATTGCAAATTTTTAAAGTGCATGGAAAAATAGAGGGGGTAGTTCCTCAGTCGCATTTTGGTAATTGTTAAGGAACCCTGAAAATGGAGATCAAAGTGTGACATTCTTTTAAAATTCGCGGCATAATTTTCTGTTTTGTCAAATACATACTAAAGTTAAGAATAATATGAGTGCAAATTTTGTTTTGTCTTATCCAGCTTATAAAAATAAACCAGTTGTGTTGTAGTATATAAAATAATTGCGTGGTAGTACTGTTGTCGTAATACCAACCTTCAAAAGTTAAATACTCCGAAAGGCCAGGAGTTCGAGTCTATCAAACATTGGATTTTTTTTGTCTTAGATCTCCAGAAATTTTTTTTAAGTGCAATTAGTCAAAATATGGTAATGTCAAAAAAGACCAAAACATGAAAACAAGTTAAAAGTGAGAAGATATAGAAAATATTTTGACGATATTTTGATTTTTATGACAATTCAACATTCTTTACCATGTTTGATATTTTGATATTTATCATTGTAAAAATTGACATCTTGATTTTTGACACAATATTCTGAAGATGTAATAAAAGAATGCGTATGGTGGGAGCAGAAGGGAAGGGAAGAAATTTATGATATTTATCACATAATATTGCACGAGTACATACAAAATAACATATATATTTCTATTTTGCAATGTTGGTAGGTTCTATTTTGCTTTTATGACGTAGACTATAAGTTATTTTTAATTTTTATAGTTTGACAACAAAAGTTTTCCAAGAAGATAAAGAGAAGCAAAACAAAATTAGTTTAAAATTGTAAATCAAGGCAGCTATGAAAAATAAATTTCATAGCATTCTAGATGAGTATTTTAATGGCCCTTTAAAAAATATTAAATGATATTAATCTTTGAAAGCAGAAAGATAAAAGGGGTGGGGGTTGAATGTGTGCCAGCCACCCCCAAAAGACATTTCAGTGTTCCAAGCTCACGACTTACTTCGCTATTAAATTGTATTATGGATAATGCGATACTAAGGGATCTAAAGTTTCTTCTTACCCCCTTTACCCCCACTACATCCCCTTTTCTATTTTCAACCCTCTTTAACTAAAATAAATTTATTTTCATGTGAAGGTTGATTTAAACATTCTTACCTGCTTTATTATTTCATCACGCGAGGAATTTTTGTGAACTTCTCCAAAACTATTTGTCTTCCAGGATAAAAAGTTTTAACCCCTTTCTTTTCCTCCCACCCCCTTCTTTCTTCGTTATGATATCGACCAAAGTGCGGAATTTGGGGAGGATTTATACGTCATATTGAAATTAGGTATGAGTTGTGTGTTTTAGTTTGCAATTTTGAAAGAAAATGATGAAAAATGAAAAAAGGAGAATTTTTAAGAGAAAAAATTGGTATGAATAAAATAAAAGAAAATTATAAATTCAATGAAATATTTTTGAAAACAAAAACTATGGCAAAATATAAAATTTTGAAAAGTGTTAAAAAGCAAAAGAAATACATATAAGAAAAATTACATAATGTAAAAAATTGGTATTGTAGTAAAAAGTTGCTAGTAAGGCAAAAACTAGTTACTATATCAGTAAATTTTGGCATTTATAAAAAGTTGTGCTTTTAATGACAAGTTTCAATTCTAAGAAATAGTCTCTAGAATAATAAAACATTGATATAAAGGAAAAGAGTTGCTACTGTTTGTTACAACGTTACATTTGAAGCACTAAATTATATCGGTAACAAATAGTTGTTGCTGTAATTAAATATTTTGTACCAGTAAATTATTACATCAATGAAAGTTTTATAATTAAAAGTTGTTAATAACGAAAAATTGCTGTGCTAGCAAAAAGTTATTTAAGCTGAAAAAAGTTGCTGCTAAAAGAAAAAAAATTGCTACTGCAATAAAACGATGCTAAGGAGTAGAAAACGACGGTAAGGATAAAAGTTAGTATCGTAGTAACAAAAAGATTTTCTTATAATTAGAAGTAGTTACTGTTACAAAAAATTACTGGACTAGTTGATAAAGTTGCTGCTAAGGTTAAAACATTTCGGTAAACAAAAATCGAAAAATTGAAAATAAAAATTCCTAAAATCGAATATTGCATCAATGTTAATTATGTAATAGTGGGAAGAGAATACAGAGAAAGCGCTGGTCCGTAGTTTTAGGGGAATTATTGAAAATTGGTGGTGGACGATAAAAGGGAAGGGAGGAGAATTATTTCGAGCGCGTGAAACATGTCAATCTGCTTCTCACCCCAAGCGTGTAATTAGCTTGATATTGTATTCAACCCTCGCGTTATCGATTACTGCTGTTTCATTCCTAAAACACAAATTTTATTTGATTGAAAATTGACAACGGTATTTATCAAATTTTGAAAGTACGTGCTTCAACAAAAAAAGGTTCAAACAGATTAACAAAACAAAGGTGTATGCTCGGTTGCATAAATTTAGAAGTTTTAATTATGACATTTAGGATTTCCTAAAGTTTGAAAGTTTAAAATTATATTATTCAACCTGATGTATGTATGTATATTTGGTTGCATAGCAAAGCATGTTTTGGCATTACACAATAATTAGAGAGATTTGATCAAAGTTGACATGAAAAAAACAAAATACGGAGTTTGTTTGTCGTTGCTACAGAGAAGTGTTTGCCTCATAACAGATCATTCTTGCTAGTATTTGCATCAAATGATGAATATTATTCAGCTGTGGGGAAAGGTAATGTGAAGCAAAGAAAAGCGGCAGCAGAGTTATCAATTGGACAATTCAAATATACAGTACCAAACATATAAATATGCAGAAGCAGCAACAATCATCATTGCCACCAACAGTGGAACTGGATAATTTGGCAAGTAAATTAGGTATCGATGTTGAATATATTAATGACATTAAAAATATTCTGGATGGACATAATCAAATGAATTTTGCTGATACATCAAATTATAATTCATCAAATCATAATTCAAAAATTTTTTTGACAAATGTGAACGATTTCAATACTAATTCTGGACAGATTGATGAAAATGCGACCTATGTCAGAAATAACGACCATGGTCCATTCAGAATTCGTTTGCTTATGGACGGCAATACATTTTTTGGTCATGGACTAACCATTCAAGATGCTCGCGAAGAAGCTGCGAAAAATGGTTTATTATTCTACCAAAACATACCTAAAAATAATCAAACTAGAAATTCGAATGAAGGTATTGTATGCGATGAACCACAGTTTAAAACACCTGTTAGTGCATTGCTAGAGTTGAGCGCACAAAGACAAATATTTGTTAATTATGCATTGGTAAATGAATCAGGACCGTGTCACAGAAAAAAGTTTGTATTTGCTTGTTCTGCGGGTAATTTAATTACTGAGGGTGAGGGTGCAACAAAGAAACAAGCTAAACACAGAGCTGCAGAAAAAATGTTGGAAAAATTAAATACATGTCAATCAACTCCTGTGCAAGATACAACTTCAGCTGCGACTTCGTCCGAAAGGAAGGAAACTAAAAACAAGAAGACACCCACGAGGAAATTTTCAGAAAATACCGCTTTTTCCGCTACAAATTATTTCCATGGTGCTTCGAGTTCTGATAGTTCGAAAACGGAATCTAATGATGTTGATAATCCGGATAATATTTCAAATAAATTGAAATTATTGAAACTGTGCAACAACATTGGACTTAACGTTGTTGCTTCAACTTTCAACTCGTCTGAAATATATACCTCTATTATTACACTGTATGCTCAATTATCTAATGTTTCTATTAGCAGTGGAGACGATGAAGAAGAGACTGAAGAAGATGCTTGTTTGAAAGCAATTAAGTTTATAGAACTTATGGGCTTGAATAACTTAAAAGGATCACTGAAAGGTCCTGAGGATCAACAATCAACACAAGAGACAAATTCTGATGAATAAGTTTTTTTTTTTTTAATTTTTGTTTTCATTGTATAAAAATCCCATGTAATTTCATAAAGTTTTTTAAATGGCTGCTGTTTCTTGGCTTGTTAATAAGCAGTTATGTATTTGTATAATGTAGTTTATTTTTTGTAAATTTATTCGACAAATAAAATGTCTGATAATGAAATATAAGAAACCCGAGGAAAGAATTATTTACTTCGAAAAATTTACTCTTATTTATTCCCGTTCAATCATAGATTGCATAAAATTCCTTAAAAATTTCCTAATTAATTTTTTTTCTGTTGAAAGTATGGGTTGAAAGATAAACGCATATGTTTTATATAAGCTAGAATGTTATGTTGGTTTCCTATTATTCAAATAAAATTAATTATTTGTAGCTTCGTGTGTAATTTGAATCAGGAATAATAAATTGTAACCTCTTAAATTCGGTTATCATAAAACAATCCTTCATAATAAGTATTATATGCTTCCTCTCCATTCACTTGATGCTTTAACAACCCCACCGACAATCAATTTGTTTATTAACCATCCACTGATATAAAATTGTGAACAGGTAAGATAAAACTTTTAAATTGTGCAAGTAAAACGGCTTTAAATCTATCGCAATCTAACGGATTAGCTCTTTCAGATTAATTAAAAAATGTAACAAAGGGTAATCCTTCTATTTATTAAATAGGCAACCAAAGAGGGGCGTACCTTTTAAATAGGATAAATTTTAAAATATTCGCTTAAGCTTGAAGTCAATCAGATTATCTTAAACAATAGATAGATTCTGTATCAAAGTTTGGTGGATTAAAACCTCTTTTTTAATTAAAAAAACAGGCAACCCATTCAACACACAATTACAAATTGAGGGGATATTTTAAATTCTCTGTCTCTGTTGTTTACTTGTCGGTACCTTGTCAATTTTGAAATTTCGAGATTTTGTTGTGAAATTATTGTAAATTAGTAATTAATTACAGCTATTTTAATTAGTTAATAGAAAACTTCCTAAATTGTAGCCAGACTCCGGTATAGTAGTATAGTTTCTAGTAAACATTTCTCCATCTTATTATGTTTATATTATTATTTATTTTAAATTAGGTTGCGGATTTAGCAATAAAATGGCAGAACCGATCAGAGCTGTCTATATTTTAGTAACCAATCTGACCATAAAAAAGACAATTAGCTTAATGCATTAAATTAAAAGATATAAATAATACAAAACAGAATTCGTTGCACATTATTATTATTAAGTAATATATTGTAGTTTGATAGTAAAAATTAAAAATTGTAGTGACATATTTCAGCGATGCAAGTTTATTAAAACTTATCTATAACTTAAATTAGTTATACGTCTGCCTCTCGTGATGTGTTCTAATATGAAAAGTAAATGCCCTCGAGAGTATCGAATGGACTGTTCCTTTCATCCCACACCCTTATTTCCACTAGACCCCCTCATCCCTTCCAATTCCCCAAGGATCCTTGATAAGAATTGATGGGAATCATCAGACTCGTTCAGTTTCGTACTCTTTGAAAATTATCTCATATAAATAAAAAAGAAAAACAAGTAGGCAAAGGCGATCGTTTACAAAATAATGAAACCCCCTTTCTTTCTATACCGCCCCACCCCCACCCTTCCTCTTGTAACTTAAAGCGTATAAAACCGACTTTCTTTTATTTTTACTGCGAAGCAGTTAAAACTTGAAAGCCACCTCTTAAACTTTATTTAAAATAATTCAACCCCTTTAATAAAACCAAATATGCGATGGCGCTTAATGAAGGACCGGAAAAGTTTTGTACACTAATTCCTCCCCTCCTTCCTTCCCCTACTACCCAATCTCCATTATCAATTTGCGTTGTGTTGGATTTTGTTTATGAAACCCCACATCAGGCTAAAATTTCATCGTTTGGAAGTTTTGATTAATTAAATTTTGTACGGAGTAAAGTAGGGGAGGGGGTTGATTAAAAAAGAAATTTTTATGTATTTCTCTTTTCATTAGTAAATTTTATACGAATTAAATTAATTAAATAAATTTATTTTTGTTGAATAGGAAAAATAAGCTATGGAAAAATAAAGACAAATAAAAATGTGCATTTTGTTTACAAAGCCTTCTCTACGTGCTTTTAATTGCATTTTTTGTATTTTCGTTCCAATTTTGTTTAATTAATTTTAATTCTGCAGGTATTCAGCAGGTAAATTTAAATTTTACTAGTCGAGTCTTCTTGGTATTTTCATCCCCATTCTCTTGTAAAAATAATTAAGGAAATCCTTTACATAAATTAATTTAAATTTATGTAGGTCGAGTGAGAAATTTTGTATTGTAAGCTACTTCAATCTCTTTATATAAAATTGATATGTGGAAAAGTGTTTGCGTTATCTTGGAGGGTACTTAGGTTACAACCCTTAAAAATGAGGATGTATTACACATTACATTTTATCAATAAAAAAATAATTAACTGTGATATCTTGATATTGATCGATATGAGGAATGATATAATATTGATGTAACATCGCAACATGTTGTGTACCATTTAAATTAAATTAACAGTTATTCGACATGGATACTAACTTTTAAATTCGAACAATCTTTTAATTTTTGAGTAATTTTGTTATTTTTAACGATTTTGGTCATTTTTAACGATTATTTGTTAATGAAAATAGTAAATAAATGATGAAAGCATTTGAAAATAATAGAAAATAGTGATAATCGTTTAAAATGATGAAAGGTAACGAAAGTTACGAAAAAGTTATCAACGCCCTCTTAATAATTTTTGTCATTTTCAATGATTATCTGTTATTTTCGCATTTGTTTCAACGATTTTTTGAATATTTTCGTCATTATCAATGAGTGTCGTCATATATTTACAGTTTTTGACGGTTTTCGTAATTTTTTTAAGGACAAGATATTATTAACGAGTTCCAATATTTTCGTCGTTTTCATCATTTTTATCAATTTTCATCGCCATTAACGATATTTATAATGATTTTTGTTATATTCAACCATTTCCATAACTTATTACCGTCTTAATTTATTTTAAATTTTTTTGAAATTGGTTTGTATAGCAGGCAACCAAACTTACACCAAAGCTGCATTTAACATTGCAGGTTTTAAATTTTAGAATTAAAAAAATGGTGGTTATTCACTTATCAGAACATTGTTTCAAAATAAAAAATGTTTAAAAATACTAAAATTATTTAAATAATTTTAATTATTATTAACCTGTATTAATTGTGTCTTAATTAATTTGTATTTCACCGAATCTTATCAAAACACATAATCATCTTACAATGTTATCACCACATTCCACCTTATCTAATCATTCATAAATAAATTAGAATGTCAACCATAGTAAACAGTTAAAAGTGCAATGGGTGCAAAACTATCCAAAAAGGGCAGTTACAATCCACAAAAACAAAAAAGTAAAAAAAGTGATAAAGTGCAAGGGGGAGATCGCACGGACAGTTTTCTCTACAAATCAAAAAAACCAGACGATCTAAGCAATCAGAGGATTGCATTCTACCGTAAAATATCAAACCTCAAACATTTTGGTGTCAAAAAATCCAAAGATGAAGAATGGATGAAAATATCAAAAAGTAAATCGATGATGGAATTAAAAATAAAAACAGAAAACGCGCCAATTTTAAACACATCACGATCTGAAAATAATCTTCGAGACTACTACAATGAGAATAAAGATGAAGAAACTTTAAATCTAATCATGGAAAAATTAGAAGAACTTGCGAAGGAAATTAAAAGTTTTGATGGTGGAAGAAAACAAGGAAATGAGTTAGATCAATCACTAGATGTCGTATTTCAACAGATGTGTGATATCGAAACAGAAAAACCAACAATTTTAGAAATACGTGCCCATCTCGGTGAAGAAATCAAGGAACTGAAACATATAATAAAAGAAAAAATGAAGAAATCCATCACGAACTACTTAGAAGATTTTCAAGAAATTACAAACCGCCTTCATATACTCAAAGAAGATATCATAGAGTATTACGGCACGAAAACAGATGAAGAATATCATTCCATTAAAACTGGGTTAGAAGAATGTGAAGAAATTTTACTGAAGATAAATCCAAGAAACAATCAACAAATCATTTCTGCAATTGAGGAATATTTAACTTATATTAAACGGATTAAAAAACAATTTGAAGAAATTGTAGAAGAAAATGAAGAAAGATCTGGAAAATTTTCAACAATTGAAAGGAAGAAAAACAGAAATAACAGAAAACACATCATGGAAATGAATTATCATCAAACAGAAGAAAAAGACGTAAGAAAAGAGAAGACGTATGTAATGAAAGAACAGATGATTGTGTTTGATGATGATGATGATGAAGATGAATTTTATGATTGTATGGAAGATGTTCCTTTAACACCTGACAATAAACAAACTCAAAATTTAAGAAATGAAGAAAAAGAAGGAAATATCACAACAAAAGAAGAAAGTGTGATTTTGGAAAATGAAGAAACTTTACAGATTTATTATGATGAAGAAAATTTAGATAAAAGTGGAATTTCTTTATGGGATGATTTAGAAGAAGAAAAGAAAGCGAATTCAAAACAATGGCGGGAAAGTTTTGAAAAAACTGAATTTTCTACAGAATTTGGTAATGGGGAAATTTCTGACAAAAACGGAACTGATTCATTAAGGGATACAAAAGAAGAAAAGAAAGAAGATAAAAAAAAATGCCAAGAACTTTTTGAAGAAGAGACGGAAGAAAATTACAAGAAAAAATTTGAAGATGATGAATTTTCCATAAAGAACAGAAAAAGCAGCAGTTCCAGTAGTAGCAGTGAAGATGAAATTAGTTTTTTCAATCCAGAAGAAAATATATATGATGGACAATATAAAGAAAACAAAAAATTCTCAGAAGCACTAAATGCAAATGTAATTGAGAAGGAAGAAGAAAAGAAAAAGGAGGCAGAAAGAATAAAAGAAGAAGAAAGGAAAAAGGAAGAAGAGAGACAGAAAGAGGAAAAACTGAAAGTAGAAGAAGAAAGGGAAAGAGAGAGAATAAAAGAAGAAGAAAGAGTGAAAGAAGAAGAAAGAATAAAAGAAGAAGAAAGAATAAAAGAAGAAGAACGAATAAAAGTAGAAGAACGTATAAAAGAAGAAGAAAGAATAAAAGAAAAAGAACGAATAAAAGTTGAAGAACGTATAAAAGAAGAAGAACGTATAAAAGAAGAAGAACGTATAAAAGAAGAAGAACGTATAAAAGAAGAAGAACGTATAAAAGAAGAAGAAAGAATAAAAGAAGAAGTACGAATAAAAGAAGAAGAAAGAATAAAAGAAGAAGAACGAATAAAAGAAGAAAAAATAAAAGAAGAAGAAAGAATAAAAGAAAAAGAACGAATAAAAGAAGAAAAAATAAAAGAAGAAGAAAGAATAAAAGAAAAAGAACGAATAAATAAAGAAGAAAGAACAAAAGAAGAAGAAAGAAGGAAAGAAGAAAGCAGAAAAGACAAAACAAAGGAATTTTCTAAAGAACAAATGATGTTCGAATCGGACACTGATGAGGAAGAAAAAATTAAAGATCATGTTCAACCTCAAAATAAGTTTAATAAAAAGGAAGTAGATTCAAATGAAGAAGTAGAAAATTATTATGATGGTGAAGATTCGAAAAAATTATATGACTCGGTTGATATGTATTTGAATGAAGAAAGTTTAAAGAAAAATGAAGGAAATAAAAGAAAAAATAGCGAAGTGTTTTCACAAGAAAAGTTGGAAAATACGGAAAGTGATCATAATATAACCTTAAAAAACGAAAAAATCCAAGAAGATCTGGGAAAAAATAAAACAGAAGTTACTCAAGAAATCTCTAAAGAAAACCATCAAGGTAAGTTTTTCCAATATTAAAAGTAGTGCTGCCAAATTAGAAAATATTTGTTTTTAAAAATGAAAATTTCAGAATCCAAAGAGAATTCTAAAATCAAAGAAAATGGAAAGAAAACTCAAAATAAATATCAAAAAGAAGTTTCATCTTCCGAATCATCATCATCATCATCATCATCGTCATCATCATCAGATTCGGAAAGTGAAGATGTGCTTACAGAATTACCATCAAAAAAAGAAGATTTAGAAGAAAATGAAGATATTCGAAAAATTGAAGATTGTGTTAAAGAAATGAAACTTTGTGTTGATGAGGTGAATGAATGTAGTAAAGATGATGATGTGTATAATAGTATTATTGATAATTTGTATGATAGTATGGTGATCTTGAATAAGATGAAATCATCTAGTGCTGATATTATCAAATACAAGCAGAGGATCCTTCAAGAAATTACAATTTGTATGAAAATTTTACAAGAAAAAGCTGTCTAATAAATTATTTATTAAAAATTTTAGTTAAATTATCTTATTAAATTTTCGAAATGTCTAAAAATGTTTATATGTTAAAGAAGAATTTGTCCAAGAAGGTTTGGAAAATGTTAAAATCTATCAGATCGTAAATGTAAAATTTTTTCTGAAATAAAATTTATTTATTTATTTATTATTTGAATGTTTTGATATTTGTCATTGTTATATTTTGAGATTTCACGTTTTGAAATCTATTCTGGAGCTTTCTGAAAGTTCCATGTATGGATTCTGAATTAAAAAAAACACAAGTCTATTTCTAAGCTGTGATTTATTTTACTGTTTCATACAAAAGAAAAATAAATTTCGCAGTTTAACTTCCAAATATTTCTAGAATTTTAATTTTATTTGGAATTTTCCGGATACAGTTTAAGATCCTAAGTTTGCTAAGAATTTCCAGAGAATTTTTTCCGTTTCCCAAGGAAGGATTTCTTTTTGAAAGCTTAAGGCATATAATCTTCTAGAAGCTTTATTGAATTCTCATGAAATTTCTTCTGGAATCTTCTGAAAATCCATAAATTGATCCTAAAAGTTTCATAAAAATCAGCACGCCTATTTTTGAGTGGGGAACTCTTTTCCTAAAACATTTTTTACTTCGGTAAGAAAGAAAGTTTAATGTCCAGAAACATCAAAGTTCATTGGATTTTCATGAAATTTCCTCTGGAACTCTCTGGATGGATTTTAATTGGATTCTGAAAGTTTTCTAAGAATTTCCAAACGATTTCTTCTTTCTTTCTGAGATAGGAAATTTCTTTTGAAAACTTAAGATTTAGAATTTTCCAGACGGTTCATTGGATTTCTATCAAATTTCAGCTGGAACCATCTGGATAAACGATAAATGGAATCTAGAAGTCTCTTAAAAATAAACACGCCTATATTTGAGTTGTGACATCATTTTTACTTTGGTAAGAAAGAAAAATTTCTTTTGAAAGTTTAAGGTCCAGAAACTTCTAGACCGTTCATTAGATTTTTATAAAATTTGACCCGAAACCTACTGGAAGATTTCTAAATATATTCTGGAATTGAAAATCGATAAGATCATTTTCGAATTATGATTTTGACTCCAGATGATTATTTATTTTAAAGATAGAAAAATAAATGTTGAAATTTAAAATCCATATACTTCCATATTGCTCATTGGAATTGAATGAAATTTCATCCGAAACTTTCTGGATATTCTAGAATTAGAGTCTGATTTAAATAACTTGCCTCAAGACTTTAGTCATAATATATATGATATAAGTCACAAAACAATCTGTGTTTAAGACGGTCATATTAAGTTGAAATTATGCAACTCCAATATCATTTGTTGCATGAGTTGCATGTGTTATCAGGTGTCATAATGAAATAAATAAATGTTGTTACATCATATAAATTATTATTAAATTATAATTAAACAATAAACAGATCTTTAATACAAAATAATATCAAAAAAGATTACAAATTAATATTATTAAATAATTATCTTTAATATAGAGATTGAACAATAGAAGTATCTTCATAAATATCTTTCAATAAAATTGCATTAATTTCTCTTATCATTTCTTCTTCAAACTCTTTCATCATTTTCATCTTTTCTTCTATTTTCTTCATCGGCAAAAACTTCTTCCAAACTTCTTTCAAAATTATTACATCCAAAAATATCAGCAAAACCATTTTTAGGTTTAACAACAACATAATTATCAGATTTGATAACATTATTATCAAACGGTTTAAAATTAAATGGAGCTGGAAATCTTCCTTGCAACAATTCCAATTCATGTTCTTCTTCTAAATTATTGGAAAACTTTTTAAGTTTAATTTCTTCTTCTTTCACTTCTGTCACTTTTGAATTATTTTCTTGTTTAATTAAATTATTTTTCCGTTTAAATAAATTATTTTCTTCTTTAAACAAATTATTTTCTTTGAATTGGTTTTCTTTTATCTTTCTTCTCATTGTTCTATTTTTCCTTCTATCAATTACAGATAATTTTTGAACAGCAATTTGAAAATCTTTTTCATTTTTTTGAACAATCACTTCAAATTGATCGAAAAGTTTATTTATGTAATCTTCATATTCTTCTTTTGTGATTGTGATGCTTACATTTCCTTTTGGATCAATTTCATGTAGTAAATCAACGCAATTTTCTAATCCTTCTTTGATATTCTTATATTCTTCATCTTTAGAAATACCGTAATAATCTACAATATCTTTTTTAAGTTTTTCGATTCGTTCGGAAATTATCTGGAAGGTTTCCATGGTAGATTGAAGATGTAAATCTTGGGCGGAAATGGTTCTTGGTAAGCTTTTTCTTTTATTCTCTTTTTCCAAAATGGCCGCCTTAAATGTTTTTATTTTTTCCCTGAGGTTACATCGTATTTGCAAGATGCTTCCCTTATTTGTGTTAATCCCTTCTAATTTTTCTAGACAATCATCAAGAGATGAATTTAATAATTTCCCTTCATCCCCCCTCCCCCCATCATAATTTCGTATTTTCTTTTTTAAAACTCGCAATTTCTTTACAATCTCATTTAATTTCGCTTCATCTAAATTTAAATAAAATCCGACATCGTATTCTGATCGTGCACTTCTTAATCTTCTTCTCCTTATCTGCCTTAATTCAACCATTGATTTGCTTTTGGTTAAATTCATCCATAAATCTCTTTCTGCATTTTTCACTCCGAAATGTTTTAAATTTGTTAATTTATTTAAAAACGCAACTGTTTCACTTGGAAGTTCGTTTATGTTTCTTGAATCGTAAAGGAACGAATCGATGCGATCGGAACCACTCACTTGAATTTTATTTTTCTTTTTTGGTTTGGATGTCTTTCCACCCATCGCGGAATCACGCATTTACTGACCCTAAAAATCACATCGTTTTTTGCTGATTAGATTAATAAGAATGCGTACTGATAACATTGTAATGTGAGTTGAAAATTGCTGATAAGTTAATTTATTAGTTGATCTTGATAATTTAAAATGCGCGTTGTATAGTAGTTGTGTCGAGAGGATGATTGTATTACTTTTTTTTAATTGATTGAATCAATTTAATTTAGGTGTGTTTTTAGATATTATGTGATAAATTATTGATAAGAGTCTATCATTACATTATTTAACTTTCGAATGTCAAATAACAAAATTAACCAGTTCAAGAACGTTGTTCAAAGTAGAACTCTATATTAACATTTTTTAAAAATGTTGCTTGTTACAACGTATTTAACAAAGATGACAAAAAAGATGTTTGTTGTACTTTAATACTTCTTCAAAAAATTAACATTTTTATCAATGCCTATGCCTGAATGTGTCCAAAGAAATTCAAAACGTATCTGTTCAATGGTTTTGTCAAAATATTAGCAGGTTGATACCAAATCTATGTGCGTTAAAGGAATTTTTCCTTCCAAATATCTTTCTCTAAAATATATAACTTCACTGTGTTTAGATCTTTTGTGGTATTAAGGGTTTCTCCCAATTTCACTGCACTGGCACTAACAATCATTAAAGATGTTGGCGCATTTCGTATCTTCGAAATTTTAAAAAGCAGGCTTTTAACCAGATAAGTTCCTAAAAGTTTCGTTACCATCAATTCGTTTTTGCTGCATGTATCTCTTTGCTATCAACTTAGTTTTCTAGCTTGCATCCTTGCTACCTAAATGTTTAACCTATCAATTTTGAACCACTTTTGATCCATCAGGCTAGTTCCCATATTTCATTTTCTTTAAGAGAGTTTCTCATCTTGTATAGTTTCAAGCCATTGATGATCATTCATTAGAGGTCATTGCTTCAGTGCGGTATACAGAAGTAGCAAGTTATTGGATTGAATCTATTAAACAGATAAACTCACCAGTTGTGTTGAGTCTGACTACTTTTATATTCTTGTGAAGAAGTGTCGAAAAAGTACAAGAGTAGTTGTTATTTCAAGAAGATACCCGAAGAAAGAAGTACTTGCTACAAAGAGTAATGGTTACTTTCGTTGGATGATCCTATATTTGTTCTTACTCTTATGCAAGGCAGCGTAATGTTAACAATTTTTTTGCACATTCCAGTGTCATTTGCAAGATATGCCTGATATTTACCAAACTAGTCTCTTAATAAATTAGTAGTTTGTTTATAATTTATTTGAATAAAAGAGAAAAAAGAACTGTTTTATATCATTTTATTAATTTCTTGCCTAAAAACAGTGACATTTGTTATATTCTAGTATTAATTTTTTTTATATTTCCATTTTACAGTACGAGAGTCATTTGAAAAGTACATCATAGACTTATCGAATGACTCTGGTATATCATTATATTTTTTAATAACATTATATTAAAAAAAATGCTTTCTTCATTCATTCTTCATGTTTCTTTTTCATTTTTTTGTGATAAGTTATACATTTCATTTTGCACTAATCTTATAATTTCATTTCTTTTATTTTCCACTTCTAAATCTGTTTTTCCATCAATTTGTTTTATCTTCATAAATAAAGAAAACAGATTTTCATCGATTTGTTTATGATTTTCCTTTTTATATTGTTTAATTTCTTTAGCAATTTTCTTTAATTCATTTTCAATTTTTTTTATTTCATTCATTTTTCCATCTCTTTCTTCTTTTGTTAAAGTACTTGGTGCATTTCTGCATTTTTCTTCAAAATTTTCGCTATAAATATTTAACTTTCTATGAAGTTCTTTTCGAAAATCTTTAAGTTTCTGATTATTTTGATGGGAAATTTCATCCACCCCCACCATAAGTTCTGTAATTAAAGAATTTAGGATGAAATAAGCATTCTCTAATTTTGTACCATTGAAATTGTCCAAAAGAGATTGAACTTCGGTAAATTGCGAATGTATTTCTTTGAGTTTTTCAAACGCTTTCTCTATCCTTGGATCTTCTTCATCAATTTCAAAATTAGCAGAAGAAGGTTGTTCAACATTCAGATTTTCTTTATCTATCTTACTTTCTACTTTTTGTCTTGTATTTTGAGAATCTGAAGAAAATTGTTCGTCCTCTTTTTTGTTTTTTTCTTCTTTGCATTCTGTAGAACTAGAAGCAAATTCGTTAATATTCTTATTGTCAGTATCACTTTTATTTTCTCTGCTTTTTTCAGCATTAGAAGAACATTCTTCATTATGTTGTTGTTTAGGATCTTCATTGATTTCTTCTTTTTTTCTAGATTTTTTAAAATTAGTAGAAACTTCATTATTTTCATCGTCTTGTTTTGTTTTTCTTTGTTCTTTCTCTTTATTTTCCTTAGAATTAGAAGAAGATACTTCAAAATCCATACTTCCTTTATCTTTTTTGTTTACTTCTATTTCTTTGGTTTCTTCAGAAGTAGTAGCAAAATCTTTCATACTGTTTTCTGTTTTATTTTCGTCATTTTTATCTATATTCTGGTCAATATTTTTTTCTGCAGAATTCTGCTTTTCACATTCTGCAAAAGTATCCAATTTTTTATCTGCTTCTTTTTCTTTTCTTGTTTCTTTTGTTTTATCTGACGCTTCAATTATTGCTTTTCCTTCGAAGTAGTTATTACTATTTTCCAAATTTTCATTTCGATTTTTATCAGTTTTAATGCAAATACCACAATTTTTATCTTTGTTTTCTTCCTTTTTATCTTCTTCTGAATCTTTCTTCATCTTTATATTAGTATTTTCTGATTTTTGTGTTCCTTCAAGATAATTATTTTTAGTTTTGTCTATGTAGTATCCTGAAGAATTAATATTTTGGTCAGTTTTTGTTGTATCTTCATTTTTGTTATTATCTGCTTTACTTAAAATATTTTTTTCTTGATTTGCGTTATTTTCATCATTTTCACCAAGTTTTTCATTTTTCTCGCTTTTTTCCTTTTCACCATTTTCTTCTTTGTCTCCATTTTTTATTTTATTTTTAATTTCTCCTACTCTCGGTTCGTCTGTTTCTTTCTTAAGGTTTTCTTCTTTGCTGTCTACATTCTGAATTCCTTCTTCTAATGCCGCTTGTTGATTATTATTCGTATGAAGTTTTTCTTCGGAATTTTTGATTTCACATGGTATTTCAGGATTTGTTTCTTCATTTTTATTTGTTTGCTTATTTTTAGATGGTTCTAAATCGATTTTCTTTCTTTCTTCTTCTGTTTGTCCTGTGATCTCTTTGTTTGTACATTTTTCTAAAAATTTTTGTTTTATTTTTTTAGTACATTTTATAAATTTTTACCTTTACCATCTTCACATTTATTTACATCAGGAGGCTTTTCTGTCAAACATTTAATAAGCTGTTCCGCTTCTTCTTTTCTCTGTACATATTCTTTTTCCATTCTTTCCTTATTTTGTTGGAGTCTAAAAGAATAAAAAATAAATATAACAAAATGACAAATAACTAAATGTGATAGTGAAAAACATGTCAAAAAAGTTAAAAAATTAAATGTTGAAATGTAAAAAGTGTAAAAATGTTGGAAAAGAAAGATCTAAAAAATATCAAAAATATTTAGAAATGTTAAAATGTCAAATATCAAACAAACTATATACAATTTAAAAAATATCAAAATATCCAAAATATTTTAAATTTTTAAAAAAGAGAATCTGAAGAAATGTTAAACATAAAAATGTGAAGGAATTTCAAAATGTCAAAACGACCACAAAAAGCAAAAATTGTTAAAATGTCAAAATTAATTTTAACTCGAGAAGGAAATTTCTTACGGTTTATTATTTCTTATTCTTTAATTATTTCCTTATGAATAGGACTTACAGTTTCTTCAAATTTCTTTGTCTTTCATTGAATTCATGGCCTTCTATTTTGATGTTTTATAATTTTAATTTTATTTTGTTGAAAGTTTTGCACACTTTCGATTAAATGTTTAAGGGAATTTACAATTTGCTTATCTAAATCTTCGATTTGTTCTTATCTTGGTTATGATTAAATTGATAAGTTTTCTGAATCCTGTGGTTCGTTTCTTTTTAAATTAAGACCAGCATTTTGAATTCTTGCGCCACATCTGATCGTGGAAAATTGAAAAAATAAAAATAAATGGAAAAATATGAAAAAAATTTTATATTCTGACATTTAAGATTTTATTTTTTGACATATTAATGTTTACATTTTTTTAAATTTTATATTTGACAGATTCTGATTAATAAATATTCTGATAATTGCACATAAATTACTGCATCTGATAAATACACATTCCAATAACTATAAATGTATATTACGATAAATGAACATTTTATAAATTGTACTGTCGGATAAATGATCATTTTGGATAATATAATTATACATTGTAATAATGTTTCGATAAATGCGCCATCTGATAAATGACAAGTCTACATTGCGATAAATAATTATTTCTGATAAATGCATATTCTGATAATTGTGTTGAAATAACGAACAATTTTTAGAAACAACACAACACTTTTCAGCAATTGGAGATTCTATGGGCCGCTTCTGGTAAATCTACATACTAGTAATAGAACAAAAGCGTATTTTCTCTAACGTATATTTTATTATATAAACCACCTATACAAAATAGTTTTGTATTTTTTAATTTAAATTGAAAGTAATTGAATTACAATTATTTTTGTTTAACATTTTTATTTGCGAGTTGAAGCATAGTATCTTGTACCTCTTTTATAACCTTCTTTCTTTCTTCTTCAACTAAATAATCCGTTTTTCCATCAACCTGTTTCGTTCTTAAAAATAATCTTACAAGTCCATCATCAATCTCTTCGTAAAATTCTGTTTTATATTCTTCAATTTTTTTCTTTAATATCTTCAATTCTTCAATAATTTGATTTAATTCTTCAATTTTTTCTTCTCTTTCGTCATTTGTAAGAGTGGGAGGTGCATTCTTACATTTCAAATCAAATTGAGTGCTAAATTCTTCAAGCCTACACAGAAGATTTCTACGCATTGTTTTAATTTCTTTATTGTTGTTATGCGGTATTGAATCAACTTCAATCATTTTTTCCGTTATTTCTTTATCAATAACAAAATAAGAATCTTCCAATTTGGTTCCGTTGAAATCATCAAGAAGGTTCTGAATTTGTTTTAAAGATTCTTCAATTTTCCCAAGACGTTTCTTAGTTTCTTCTATAAATTCTTGACTTATCTTACGGATTTTGGTATGTGGATTTTCTTTGGAAGTTGATGATTTTTCTAATTTTCTTTTTCTGGAGTTTTCTTCCTTTATTCTTAAAATTCTTTTATCTAGATTTTCTTCTAGAGTATCTAGATTTTGTAAAATTTCCTTTTTAAAATTTCTAACCTCAATACTTTGATTTGATTTGACTAGTTGGCATTCGTTTCTTAGTTCTTCTATTTTGGCACAATATTTTTCCATGTTTTCTTCTGTTTCTTTGTCGGTCAGAGATGATGCAGATATTGCAATGCTGAAAATATTATTTTCGATTGTTTTCAATTTACTTGCGGGTTGGTCGTTCGCCATTTTATTTGAAACTGAATTTGTTATCTTTTAGTGCAGGTGATATCTTCTTATCGATATTTCGTTTAATATTTAATGAATGTAATACAGGCAACCAAATATGCACATTTGCTTTGAATTAATTTAATAAATACATAAAAAACATGAAACAATGCCAGGAAACGTCAAATACATTAAACCGTTATATCTCAAAAATTTAAATCTTATTGAATTGATAATTTTTTTTTTTGATAATAAAATTTGTAGATAACAAAATTAGTAGATAAATATGGTTGAAATGAAAAACAACATAAAATTTATTTCTAATTATATTTCTCAATTTTTCACGAAAATGGGAAATTTCTGTCAAAAGAAATCATACGACACTCAAGAAAATGTCATAGCTGTCTCAGGTCCAACCATCATCAATTCACAACCTAGAAGTTCTGAAGGTGACGTATTACAAAAAACAAATTTTGACAATTGTAAAGAAAATACAAAAAACGAAAATCAAAAAGAAAATGAAGGAATTAGAAAAATGAAAAGTGAAACATCAATAACAAAAATTCAAACAGAAAATGAAGTAATTAGAAGAGTAAAAAGTGGAACGCAAGTAACGCAAGCTGAAGTAGAATATGATGAAATTAAAAAGGTGGAAATTCAAAAAGAAAATGAAGAAACCATAAAAACTCAAACAGGAAGTGTTCAAAGAAAAAAGAAAAGAGCACCAGCTGCACCCCCATCATTACAACTGCTAAATATCCAAGAAATAAAGAAGGAAGAAACAAAAGAGGAAAAAAGTGATGAATCAAAACCAAGAGAAGCAGAAAGAAGTAAAATGGAAGAATATAATATTAAAAATGAACCACAAATAAATTTATTAGAAGAAAAGACAGAGAAAAGTGAAAAAATCAAAGAAAACAACAAAACACATGAGGAGGAAGAAATAAATTTAAGAAATGAAACAGAAGAATATAACATTGAAAATCAAAGAGAACTAAATGTTTTGAAGAAGAAAGAAGAAATTGAAGAAAGTGATAAAGAAGTTATAAAAGAAAGGGAAATTTATCATCATTACGAAATCGAAGATTTGAAGCAAAAAGAAAAAATTCTAAATAATCAAATATTTGAGAAAGAAAATGAAGAAAATACTGAAAGAACAAATGCAATTGAAAAAAATAGTAAAGAAGATGAAAAAGAAGAAGAAGGAATAGGAGAAGAAGGAATAGAAGAATATAAAGAAACCGATACAAACGAAAATGAAGAAAATATTAAAGAAGAGGAAAAAGAAAGGAAAGAAATTGGCAAAGAAAAATCAGAAAATTCTTCAAGTGAAGAAATAGTAAGAAAAATTAATAAAGATGATTATAAAACTGAAGAAATTATGAAGAAGGACGAAAAAGAAGCAAAAAATGAAGAAAGTAAGGAAGATATGAAGGAGCACACGAACAATTTTAAAGATGATGCAGTTGATTCAATTAAAAATACAAAATCAACAACAAAATTTGAAGAAAATAGCAATGAAGAGAATGAAGAGTGTAAAGTTAAAGAAAGCCATAAAATCGAAAACAAAGAAGAATATATTAATGAAATTAATTTAAATGCAAATGACAATCAAGAAAATGAAAATAAAGAAATGGAAGAAGAATTGAAGAAACTCATGGAATCTATAAATAAAACCGATTCTTTAACAAATGATGAGTTTAAAGAAAATTATAAAAATAATTTAAAACAAATTCGTAATTTTGAAAAAACATTTTCTACAAAATTGAAGGAAGAAGAAATAGCAAATTTAAAGGAACTTGAAAAAACATTAAATAGAAGAAAAGAAAAAATTGATGAAGAAGATCCAAATATACAAGACGCGATTGATAAACTTAAAAAAATCCTTTCAAAATTTGAAGAAATTGATAAAATTCTTCAAGAGTTTTCTGGAACAAAATTAGAAGATAATTATTACATTCTAGATCAATCTATAACAGAATTGATGATAGATGTAGATTCAATTCCTCATCAAAATAATTTAAAAATTAAGGATATGAGGAAGAAAATGCAGAAGCAATTAGAAGAATACAGTAAGGAATTTGAAGAAAAATGTAAGAATTCTATTCCCACTCTTACATGTGAAGAAAGAGAAGAAAGAATTGAAGAATTAAAGAAAATTTTGAAGGAATTGAAGATTGTTCAAGAAAAATTTGAAGATTATAGAGAAGAAATGTATGAAGAAGTAAATGATCAACTTATTTATTTATTTATGTGTGCTAAGAATGTAGAGACAAAGACAGACAATGTTGTTGAAGAAGAAAGGAAGAAAGTTATAAGATTGATACAAGATGGAATGTTATGGCTTTCTGAAAAATCTCAATAATAAGTAAACATCAAAATTTAATGTATTTATTTTTCTATAAAATAATTTTTGATTCTTTTTCTTGTGAAAATAAAAAAAATAATGCAAAGAAATATATCTTATGATCACTAGTTTGACGTTTTCAAATTTTGACATTTTGTAATATTTTAATGGATTATGTTTTTATATTACCACCTTTCACATTTACTATATTTATTCCTTTACAACAGTTTGTCTTTTCAATGCAGAACTTTGAAAATTAATTTTTTTAAATTTTTTGATATTTCTCTATGCCGAATATTCGATTGAAAATACCAGCGCCATCTATTCGTCAAAATCGAAACAAATTTCGAAATAAATACTCAACTGATAAACTTCAAACTGTTTAATTTTTTTTATAAAATTGATAAACAAAATTATTGATAGCAGGAAGATAAGCTTTCTAGATCTGTAAATTTTCTCATACTAATTGGTTTTATTCAACGACTTATTATTATGGAATCTATAGAGGTAAATAATAAAATCAAATTTTTTCATTTTTCTTCAATTTATTTTAATGCCTTTTTAGAAGTGGATAAAGAAATTTCTTTCACTTTTCAATAAACGAATAAAAGAAAAGGAACATATAGCAAATAACAAAATCGAAGAAGGTTTACATGGAAATGAAGTTGAAAATGAAAATTTAGAAAATGATTTCAATGAAGAAGACGAAAGGAAAAGTAATTCGGGGAAGAATGTAACAACAGACAAAAATGAAGAAAACAAAAATGCAGAACAACAAGAAGAACAACGAAAAGGGGAACAAAAGGAGAACAAAACAACAAGGAAAATAGGCATGCAAAATGACGAAAATTTAAAAATTGAAGGTTTAATTAATGCAGATATTAAAATGAAAAAAGAAGATGAGAAACAAGATGTAAAATATGAGCAAAAGCAAAAAAAAGAAGAAGGAAAACAAGATAAAAAAGAAACACACGAGCAGGTAAGAAAAGAAGATAGACAAGAAAAAGTAAGAGAAGAAGAAAAACAAGATGTAGAAGAAATACAAGAGCAGGTAAACGAAGAAGAAATACAAGTAAAAGAACAAGAGGAAGGAAAACCAAAAATAAAAAAATTTGAGAAAAAACCAGGAAAAAAGGAAGAAAAAGAAGTTATAAAAAATGAAGAAAAACAAGGAAAAGAAAATACAGAAGGAAAACAAGATGTACAAGAAATACAAGAGCAGGTGAAAGAAGAAGAAACACGAGTAAAAGAAAAAGAGGAAATAAAACCTGAAACAGAAGAAGTTGAGAAAAAGCAAGCAAAAGAAGGAGAAAAAGATAAACAACAACTAGAAAAAAAAGAAACATTTTTAGAAGAAATTAAGGAAAGACAAGGGAAAGAAGATAAAAAACAAGAAANAAGTCGATAAAAAGCAAGGAAAAGAAGAAGAAAGAGATAAACAACAAATAGAAAAAGAAGGAAAACATGGAAAAGAAAATAAAGAAGGGAATCAAGATGTAAAAGAAATACAAGAGCAGCTAAAAGAAGGAGAAAGACAAGTAAAAGAAAAAGAGGAAGAAAAACTTGAAGTAGAAAGTAAGGAAAGACAATTAAATGAAGAAGAAAAGCAAGATATAAAAAATGAAGAAAAGCAAGGAAAGGAAAATGAAGAAAATCAAAAAATAGAAAATGTTGAAGAAGAGGTAAAGGAAAAAGAAGGACAAGCAAAAGAAAAAGAAGAAAAACAAGAATATGAAGGACCAGAAGAAAAATCTGTATCTGAGGATCCAAAAATAATAAAATCGAAAAAATTGATAGAAGATGTAGAATCAAAATTTCCCCATTTGGAAAATCAGTTGAAAAATTTTAAAGGAACAAAACTGGAAGATATTTACTTTGTTTTAGACAAAGATATCACAGAATTCATGATTGAAGTAGATGCTATTCCACATTATAGGAATGAAGATATTAAGAACTCTAAAAGAAGATTACTAAAGAAACTTGAAGAATACAGCGAAATTTTTGAAGAAAAATGCAGAAATGCAGAACCTGTTCTTACAAAAGAAGAAAGAGATGGAAAATTAATGGAATTAAAAGATATACAAAGTCGATTGGAACAAGTTAATAAGAAAATAATGGAAGTTAGAGAGAAGGAATTTAAGGATAGTTTGAATGACGAATTACAGAAATTGTTTGTTGAAGCAAAAATGATTGATTCTAGAACTGATGATGAAGTAGAAGAAGAAAGGAAACAAACTATTCGTGCTCTTCAAGATAACATGTTAGAATTAGCAAAGAAGTAGATAGTTATTATTTATTATTATTTTGGGGTTATATCTTTCTATTATAAATTTTGTGGAATTTTTAATTTTTAATTTTTATAAAAATCAAAGAACATACAAATAAATAGAGTAATGTTAATTTGGTTGCATAAAAATTTAAAACTATTTTTTTTCTTTAGGAATCAATTACAATTCAAATCAATGCAACAGTTACTTTTATTTATCTCTTCTTCTAGTAGATTTATCTTCTTAAACAAACATTAAACAAAGAAAAACAATTAAATAGATAAACAAAATAAATATTAAAAAAATCTTTTATTATTAATTTACTAACTAATATCACAAAAACAAATTAAAAGTTACTAAAGGTATAAGGATGGAATATCAATAATCTAACAATCTAATTATTCTTCATTACTTGAAAATTCATTTTCCTTCAAATATTTTTTATTTTCCAAATACAACATACTCATCTGAACTTGATGCATCACATCCATCTTCGCATTTTCCGCATTTTCATTTTCTTTCGAATCAAAATTTTGTGCATCTAAAAATAATCGAAGCAACATAACATCAAACCTATTTTCTTCTTCTTCATTTATCTTCTGCGCTCTTAAAAACAATTGCAACGGCACATCGTCAATTTTAAAGTTGCTTTCGATTATTTTATTAATTTTTTTCAAATCTATAATTACATTCTTCAATTCTTCTATTGTTTCATAAGGTTGGTACAACTGCTGTTTTCCTGGAAAAATTTTTTCAGTTTGTGACACTTTCTTTTGGAATTCTTCATGGATAACTGACACTGTTTTATCACCAAAATCTTTAAGAAAAATAATTTTTTTTGGAAATTTTTTTAAATTTGGTTTAAAATGTTGTTTGTGGTTTTCTATATCTGTTTCCATGGAAATCAAGGATTTTTCTTATTTAATGTGGGAATTTACAAAAAAAAATTAAAGAATGTTGGATAAATTGGTGAGAATTGAAGGAAAATGTTAAAAATTTAGAATGTGAATATTTTGCAAAATGTTAAATGTCAAAATTTGCTAAAATTTTGATATCTGTCATAATAGTATGGTGTCAAAATATAAATATTAATCACAATCCCAAAATATTACTTTAGGATAATCATACAAATCATTTAAAGAAAATTGGAAAAAGAATTCATAAAAAAAATTAAAAGAGAAAAAGTGGAAAATTATTTGAAAAAATTTAACAAAATGTATTTTTCATATTAAAAGTGGAAATTGGAATATGATGGAAAATTAGGATTAATAAATTTTCTTACCATTTTCCTAAAAAAAAAAATCAATTGATTTAATTTTATTTATTATATTTAAAAATTGGTTACCTGATGAGATTCTACAATTACTTCTTCAATTTCTTCATTTTCATTTTTTCTATTGCAACATAATGAATTCATCATGGCAGTTTCAATATTTTAAATCTAGTTGTTTTGGAATTAAAAGGAAAATTATCAAAAATTATCTTTTTATCTTATCTTTTGATTTGGGAACGATTATGTTTTTAGATGATTCATGCTTAAAAAATAGTTTTATGGAACATTGATTGCAGACTTTCTTTATGGAGTATTTTCTGGAACTTCAATAAAAAAAAAAAATAAAAAAATTGAAGAATCAAAAAATGGGCTAGTAGTATCACTGCTGCTACTATTAGTACTATTACTGCTAACACTCCAATCTTTTCTACCATCACTGGAAGCACTATTATCACTACTACCATCACAACTACCACTATTACTAGAACTGCCACAATTGCTGTCACTATAATAATAATAACAACAACTACTACTGCTCTCAAGACTATTAAAAAAAGAAATCCGGATGCGGGTAGAAATGAGGAACTTGACAAACAACTCAAAGAAAATAGGAAACAATTTGGGCTTGCAAGAGAATGTTACGGAAATAATTATGTAACGATCTTTCATGTGATTTAGTGTTTAAAATTCTGACTTAATGTAAACTAAGCAATAAGTTCTACAACTATTTCCTAGAGTGAATGATGGTTGGAAGAGGAGGCCAGCACTATACCAGGGAAGAGTTACAATATTTAAATGACAAGTACCAAATGTCAAATTCTAAAAATATTATGTGTCAAAACATGAAAAGTCAAATATCAAATATTGTGAAAATAACAAAACGTCAAAATTAAACTGTTAAAATGTCAAAATTAATTCTAGTATTCAGTTATATAAAAACAATATTTAATTAATAAACTTTATTAGTTAAAAAGAAATAATAATAACAATTCTATTTTTTAAAAAGTCTTTCTTCTACAAGTATTAATTCTCGGAATCTGATTTATCTTCGCAAATGCGACACAAAAATAAAATTTCTTCAATGAATCATCAATCCATTCATTCATTTTTTATGTTTGGAAAAGCTTCTTTCATTATTTCCATTATTTCTAAAATTTCCTAATTTAGATTGAGAGTACTTACATTTTTTCTCAAACTCCTCTCTGAATTTTTGCAAAATTTCTAACGCTCCACCACTCATTCTATTAATTTTCGAATTATTTAAATAGGAAACAGATTCAACAGCCATCTTAAGATGATTAATACTTTTATCCAAAACAAAATAAGAATCTTCAACTTTTGTCCCATTAAAATTCGTTAGCAGCAACTGAATCTCAGGAAACTTCAAATAAATATCTTGCAATTTTTTTTTGGCTTCAATTATTTTCGGATCCCTTTTTGGATATTTTTGAAGAACATTTCCTTTCCCAAAATCTTGAGGACGTTTTTGATTCTCACATCCGATATAATTTTCTTTTTGGTTTTCATACAGATTTGTGGGTGGTTGATTTTCCGAATTTTCTTGATATTTTGATTTTTTCTTGCTTTTTCTTTTTGATTTCTTGTTACTATTACTGTTACTGTTTCCCATTTTTTATACTGAATGAAGTGAAAACGAATAATAAATAATTTTAATTGGTTGTGATTTTATCTTATCGGTTTTATCTTTAGGTAAATACAACAATTTTTTTTGTAAAATTTTATATTTAAGGTTTGTTCACACCTAAGATAAAATTAAAATATGTAGGCAACTATATATACACGGATGAGAGACTACGTTACATAATAATTGTTTTAGGATTGTTTTATATACTTTAAAGTTTCCATTAAATATTTTTTAATAATAAATATAATATGAAATGTTAAAATGATTAATTAGATGGGATGTAGTTACAAACAACTAAGTGCTTTATTGGTGTGGTTAACTTAGTAACCACTCTGTTAACATTTTTGGTGACTCAATTAATTATAGTTTCATCTATTTTTTTTTGTGCCAATTCAAGCATAACATTTTGAATTTCTCGAATTGTTTCTTTCCTAACCATTTCAACTTCTTCATCATACATTGTCTCAATATTTTTAGCATTTAAAAACAATTGAAACAGATTTTCATCAATAATTTCATAATTTTCATTTTTATAATTTTCAACATCTTTTTTCACATTTTCCAAATCTTTCTTCAATCTACTACAGTTCACAATCTTCTTTTCACGTTCTTCAGGGGTTACAACAGAAGGTGCATTCTTACATTTCTCTTCAAATTCTTCACTAAATTTTTCTAAAACTGTAAACAGTTCTTTACGATTTTTTTTAATTTCCTCATTATTCAAATTTGGAATTGCATCTACTGATATCATAAGGTTGGTAATTGTTTTATCCAGAATGTAATAAGAATCTTCAATTTGTGTACCTTTAAATGAATCAAGAATGTTTTGAATGTCTGGGAATTTCGAATGTATGTCTTTGATATGTTGTTTCGCCATTTTAACTTCAATTTCTTCACTTCCCTTTTCTTTAATGCTTTCTTTCCATTTTATCGCAACCTTAGATGCATTTAAATATTCTTTAACTTTTGTTTCTAATTCTTCTTCGATGAAATTTAATTTTTGGAGAACTTTCTTCTTGTAATTTTTTAAATCTTTATCTTTGTAAGTGCGGATGGAAAAACATTTTCCTCTTAATATTTCGATTTCTGCAAAATATTTTTCATAGCCATCTTTAAAATTATTTAAACATAATAATGAATGAACTCTTTGAAATTGTTTTGCATTTTTTTCTATGCTTTTTAAAATTCTGAATTCTTCTTCAATACCTAATTTTGGAGAATACAGGCGATTAAAACAATCGTTAATATCTTCAAAAATAAGTCGTTTTTCTTGACTTACTCCTGGTGTTATCTCACGTACCTTCTCATTTCTTCGACTGATTGCGAAAAGTTTTTCAACATTTTCATAACGTAAATCTGGATTTTCTAAACATTGGGAAGTTTTATGCAGATCGTCCGAAATTTTGAAGAGTTCTTCGTATTCTTTCGATGGATTTTTAAAAGCTATCTAAAAATAAGCAGAGTGTAATGATAAAGAATGAAATTAGGAAAATTTTAACTTACCCTAACTACTTGCCACCATTCTTTGGGTTTCCTAAACATTTTAATTTCGTTGTGCTGTAGTTGAATCGTTATATGTTTATCAAAACTAATCTTATCTCTTCAACTTATCAATCTAGGAAAAATTTTATTTTTCTGTTTATTTAATTCAAGATATATTTAAGTATACCCAACTTTATATAACTACCGATACACAAATACATAATAGTTTTTCCTTATTATCATAATGCACCAAATATTAAATGTAAATATAGGACTACCACAAGAATCTGTTTTGGATCAATGTCTAAAACACTATGATTTTTTACTATTACAGCTAAGTGCTGTCAACAATTATAAAATATCAAAAAATCGTTTTTTTTTAAATGATAGGAACGCGGTAAAAACTAAAATTACAAAATGACAAGTGGCTAGCCAATTGGATTAAAGTAAATTTAAGTGCAAAATTTAAAGTAATTTTATTTCTTGCAAACAAAAAATTGAAAATTTTATTTACTTTCTTTAGTAAACAGTATCCTTTTCAAATTCTAATAATAAATTATTTAGAATAGGTTAAATCTAAATTTGTACATTTTGATAAATTCCAATTATTTGCAACATCCTTTTTCACAATTTCCAAATACTTCTTCAACGCCATATGCATTGCATATTCTTCTTTTCACGTTCTTTAGGGGTTAAATCAGAAGATGCATTAAAAATCTGCACAAACTTTCACTCTAAACTTTGTGAGAGCATATGTATCATTTATTTATAAGGTTTATGTTCATGTCTCTCGTTTTGAAAGTGTCCGCCATTTTGTGTTAAATCATGGTGTACATTGGGTTGCCTAAAATATCCGTTAGAAATAAACTCATTACTTTTTGTATTTTCTTTATTTACAACACATCATTCAAAATTTTACAAAACTCTCGAGGATCATACGCATCCAGAACTTTATTTGACAACCTCATCATATTTCTTCGTATCTCCTCAATCACCTCCATCTTAGCCGCCTTCAATCTTTCATCATTCCCATCATCCATCTCATTAATTCTCAAAAATAATTTAAACAAACCTTCATCAATCAACTTCCTCTCTTCCCCTTCATCCTTATTCCCATCATAGCCTTCAATAAAACCCGCAAACTCCTTTAAATCGCTTCTTACCTCTTCAATCCCATTCAAAATCACCTTTACCTCATCTTCGCACAATCTCACATTTGTTCCTGAACAAAATTTATTTAAAGATTTTTCCAACTCACTTTTCACTTTAATTAATTCTTGATTTGTATAAGTTGGGATTTCTTCTAGGGTTTTACTTAGGTTATGTATTTCATCATTAAAATAACAATGAAGTTGAGGGTATTTTAAAGTTCGTGTGATTGCTTCAAATTCTTCTTCTATTTGAAAGATTTGTTTGAAACTTTCTTCTTCTTCAATTCGTTTTTTTAAATCTTGTAAACGTTGACTTATGTTTTGGATACGTTTGAGATCAACATGTGGACTTTGTTCTAATTTTGAAATGAGTGCTTCGATTTGTTCGTAATAAGTTTGTTCGGAGAACATGATTTAACCACTGAAATAAATTTTAAAGGAATTTTTGATAAGATAAGGAGAAAAATTTATTTATCTATTTTGATCTATATTTGGAATTAGATTATTAAATATATTAATTAATCTTCATTCCTTTTAATCCAATAATCATCATCCTTGTGTATACGATTATCTTTGGTTGATTCTTTGGTATCTTTTTTTTCTTTTTTCTTGGTTGGTTCAAAGACTGATTTTGCTTTTTTGGGATTGATGCTTGAAGCATCTACTCCTTCTGAAATTTAATTTAATAAGTGTTTTGGGTAATGTAAAAATTTTATTTTATTTTTACCGTTTATTTCTTCTTCGTCGCTTGAATCATCGCTGCTGCTGCTATCATCACTCGAATCATTGTCGCTGCTGCTATCTTCATTTGTACCTAAAGTAAGATTTTAATTTTCTAATTAGATTTTTAAGTGAAAGTAAGTAGAAGGATAAGTGTATCACAGACATAGAGAGTATGTCTAAAAATAAGGCTTGTTAAATAGAACTGATTAAAATTCTATCTCAAAAGTAAGGCAACCAACATCACAGTTTTCCTACAAAAGTAACTATTCGATGCATAAGTATTCGTTACAGGCAAATAGTGGACGTAACGAGTACTCGCTTGAAATAGTCATTTTCGTTCATTAAAATGATTAGAATATGGTTGGTCGAAGGTAATATACGAATTTTTGTATAGAATGGCCTTGGTGTTTAAAATTCGTTGATAGGTTATCTGTAAACATACTAGAAAGGCGTATAAAATATATTTCATTTCCCCTAGTTGAACAGATGCAACCCACTGTACTTTTTACTGGGATGCTATAAATATATTTTCAATACCTCTAGTCTAAATAGTCTTGCATAGAAAATTGCGCCATTAACTTTGTATTGGAAAGTATGGATTTTATTAAACAAAATTATAGTTCTTTATTGTCGTAATAAACATATACAAAAATTAATGTGTTGAGAACCATTTACATTGCATAAAACAGATTTAATATTTTGTAGTAAATTCTTTTCGGTTTACGCAACTTGGAAATCGTTCACTATTGAAATTGCAGGGTTTTCAATCTTCATACGATTTCAAAAGGGAATTAAATAAGATATTTACTGTTCCAATAAATATTATACAGTTTTCCATTTAATTTGAGTAGATTTTTCTGATGCGTTAAGAGAACTACAGCTTTGGAAAAAATCGTGCAACAACATGATTTGATTATGACAGAGACTCTATTTAAGGAAGCAGTAGAAAAAGTGACTAACAAAGATGTAAACAAAGATGAGGTCGTCGTGTTTTCGTTGACAGTTGAGCTGCATCATACAGGAAACTGTCCTCAAACTTAAGAACTTTACACCAAGAAGGCTAGTGTTGAAATTTTAATTTTAGGATATCTCGAATTACTTTCCCTTCATACCTTCAATAAACAATTTTCCAATAATTCTTTCACCCATTCATCTGCTTATTCCATTCCTCTCTTTCATCTAACCATTCGTTTCAGCTATCAAAATTCTTACATTTTTTCCAAGAAGAAGTTCCCCACCCCACAGCGTTATGAAATTTCAAATCTGCCTGTTGAATTAGTTGAAAAAGATATTTACAGCAATGTTAAACAATCTACTTCGTTATAATTGCTTTAGGTTTCTACTTTTATGACCAAAATAGAACTGAAGTTTACCAAAAGAAGGTCAAATTATGATCAATACTGTGAAATTTTAAAGGAACTCAAATATATCCTGTGTGGAATTACTCAAATTAAACGATTCATAGCAATTGGTAAATTGAGGAGGTGTCACATTCAATCATTTTTTGGTTACTAGCCCTGATATTACACTCTCTGATTACTATGTATTTCGCCTTCTTCAAAACACATTGATTAGGAAAACTTTCCCTACAAATAAGAGTATCAAAATGTGCTTAGAAGAGTTTTTTGCTTTTACATACCAGAAATTTTATGAAAACGGGATCATGGAGTTATCTGAAAGATGGCAATATAGACAATACATTGTCAATGGAAAAGGAAAATATATTTCTTATATTTTATAATAAAAACCGAAAGAACTTCTCTGACAATCTTATCAAAGTAAAATATTGGGAAAGCCACTGTGGTCATTCAATGAAATTAGGTAATACGACCACAGATGAGAATCCAAAACGGTTTATTCTAAATATTAAATTTGATGTTGAACAACATAAATATCTGAAACTTTTTTAAAATTAAATACAAAAAGAAAATCGAAAAATCCCAAATTTAAAATTAGAAAATTGAATATCGTGAATATATAAACAAGAACATTTTCAAATAAAAGAAAAATAAAAAAGAAATATTCAAATAAACAAATAAAAACGGTATAATTTGAAAAGTTGAAAATTCGGAAAACGGATATATGGAAATTTAAAAAAAGTTGCGGAAAATGAGAAAAATATTAAATAATGTAATCATAAAATAAAATATTTATAAAATTGAAAATTTTAAAGGAAAAGTGAAAATTTGGAAAATCAAGTTGCCGAAAATATTAAGAATCGTAAAATGAAGATTTCGAAAAATCACGAAATTTATAATTTGAAAAATCATGAAATTAATTATTCAAAAAATGAAGAAACTAAAAATCAAGAAAATTCTAAGGTGGAAAAAATGAAAAATCTAGAAATTGGAAAATTTAAACTCTGTGATAAACTGAAATTAAAAAAAAAATAAATTTAAAAACAACGAAAATTTGAAAAATTTAAAAATGAAAAACAAAAAATTGCAAAAGATCTAAAAAATTTTAAAAATCTAAAGATTAAAAATGAAAAAATAAAGTTACAGTTAAATAAATCTTATCTGATAAATTTTATTAAAACGAAAAAATTTAGATTTAATTTTTGATTTTATTTCGTGGGATAATAAAAAATAATATATGACAATTGTGTAAAATTTTGTTTAAAGCACTTGCAACGCTAACGCGTCGTGCCCTTAAACCTTCATTATCCACTTGTATCATAATAATACTATTTAATCTAAAGAAAATTGAAGAACTTCTTGATTTTTACATAAATAAATACCTACTTTTTATATTTGTAAATTACCTTCTTGTTGCTTTATGACTTGTTCAAATTGCTTAACAACTTCTTCAACAGATAAATTCTCTTCATCTTCAGTTCGATAGTTAGAATCACTTGATCCTTGACTCATTTTTCCACTTGGACTCTATTTTTTTTTAAACACTCGTCCTTTTTTCGACGCAGATACTTAACTACTGAATTTCACTTGAGAAGAAAAATGATAAGATAAAAAGAAAAAAATAATCTACATTCATTTATATTTGGATTTAAAAAAAGCGGCTGACACTTTATAAAGATTACATCATTAATCTTCAGATACTTTAATCCATGAGTCATCCCTTTTCGGAGTACGTTTATCTTTTTTAGGCTCTTTCACTTCTTCTGTCTCGAATGATTCAAAAACTGATTTTGCTCTTCTTAAATTAATAGTTGATGTATCAACGCCTTCTACAATATAAATATATTAATGGTTTCTAGATTATCGACGTCTTTTATTTTTTATTTTTACCTTCTATTTTTTTATTTTCATCATCATCACTTGAATCGCTGTCACTGCCATCTTTAATTGAATCACTGTCACTGCTACTACTACTACTTGCATCTAAAATAAAATGATATTTGTTTAAATATCATTTTAGACGTCAAATGTCAAAATTTAAAATAAACAAAATTAAAAATAAATAGAAAACGCAAAAAAATTAATTTACCCTCTTCTTTTATGGTTTTTTCAAACTCCTTAACCACTTCTTCAACCGAAATACTTTTCCTTACACCCCTATCTTCTACTTCATTCGCCTTCAAACTATTATCTTCTTCTCTCTCTTTAATTTCTTCTTCAAATTCTTTAATAGCTTCACCGACCGAAATTCTTTTCAAACTTTCATCTTCTATTTCTTTTTTCTTTTCTTCTTCCTCTACAATATTATTAGTTTCCAAAATAATTTCTTCTTTTAACTCTTTTATTTCTTCTTCATATTCCTTAATAGCTTCCCCTACCGAAACTTTCTTCAAAGCATCTTCTTCTATTTCCTTCTTCATTTCTTCTTCTTCAACTATATTATTAGTTTCCAAAATAATTTTTTCTTCAATTTCTTTTATATCTTCTTCATATTCTTTAACAGCTTCTTGTACCGAAGAAATCTTTTCTTCTTTTTCTTTATTTTCTTCGTATTGTGAAACATGGATAGTGGGAACTTCATCTTCTATAGAAATTCTTTTTTCTTCTTTTTTGTTATCTTCTTCTTCGTCGGAGCTTGATGAAGATGAATCATCTTTTCTTTTTTCATTGCTTTCTGAATCACTATCTGTTTCCTTTTTATCTTTTTCATTTAATGGATGATTTGAATCAATTTCTTCTTTTTCCTTGATTTCTTCTTTCTCTTTAATTTCCTTATTTTCTTGTATTTTAACAGAAAGTTGCAACATGAGGTTTTGGATTAAGTTTATCATCCTCTTCTTTTCTTCTTCTACCTTCTGGTCTGTTTTTGATTCAACTTTGCAGACGTTTGTAAAATATTCTGCTAGTTTGCTGTCGATTTCTTTATGTTCTTCATCGTGTCCATCACCTTCGTATTTTTCAATGATCTGTTTAACGGTTTCTGCTTTTTCTTCTATTTCTTTTAAAATTTTGAACAACTCTTCTTTTTCTGCTTCTGTCAAAACTTCAGGTGCATTTTCAACTTTTTTATCGTATTCTTCATTAAGTTCTTCTAATTCTTTGTTTACTTTTGATTTTTCTTTACGTAAGTTTTGATATTTTAAAGTACGAAGCTCGTCGAGTCTTGAGGTTAGGTTCTTCAATTCTTCACTTATGATAAAGTAGTTCTCTTCTAATTTCGTTCCATTAAAATCTTTTAATTTTTTCGAAACTTCTTTAGAATCTTCTAAAATTTTGTTTAATTCTTTTTCAATTTTTTCACTTTCATCACAAATTTTTTCCAATTCTTCTTTGACTTCTTCGAATTTTTTCCAAGTTTCTTCATTAAAAATTTTTATGTTCTTCAATTCTTTTGTGATTTCGTCCAGTGATTGGATGAGGGGATCTTCGTTCTCACTTTCTGAGATTGGTTTCCACGAAATCTTTTTGTTTCTCTGTTTTTCTATTTTTTCAAATTCTGTTTTTGTTTCTTTGATTTTTTTTAGTTGGTCTTCTGTGAAATATTCTTTTGATTTTATTTTTTCTTCCACATCTTTAAGATTTTTTAGCAAATCTTCGTTTTTCTTCTTTTCCTTTTCTTCCTTTTTCTTATTTTCTTCTTCTTTTTCCTTTTCTTCTTTTTCCTTATCTTCTTTCTCTTTCTCTTCATTTTTAATAGGTGGCTTGTTTTTTATGTTTTCTTGATTGTTTTCTTCATTTTTCTTAGGTGGCTTATTTTCTTCTTTGTTTTCTGGTGCTTTTTCTGAACTCGAACCACAACCCATGTTTGTAATTTGATACTGACAGCTGGGATTTTGATTGCGTCTTTGAATGCATGTGATAAGGTGATAAGAAAAGATTAAATTTTCTTTTTAATTGATTTATTGATAGGATTTTGTTTTTATATAATGACAGATTAAACTGGAATTATTGTGGATTTTATTGTCGAAATTTTGGCATGGCAACAGTTTAATTTTTTGTTTGTTTATCTTCTTTTAATTTTTATTTATTTATATATTTTTTAAATTATTTAATATGATACTAATTGAGAATTTAAAGTGACAGATGTCAAAATTTGGAAATGTCAAAGAATATTGAAATGTTTTGCTTTTTTACAGGTTTTGATAATTTTTGACAGTTGTAAATTTTTTTTGACGTTTCGTTAGTTTTAAAAATTTTGATATTATATTTTGTTTTATTGTAAAAAAAAAAACAAAAATTCATGGAGCGCAATTTATAAAAATGTTACATTTTGGCTATCATTTTCATGGGGCCCCTTAATAGATAGAGTAAAGGAACTACCCCCATTATTTTTCGATGTAGTTTCTGATTTTGCTTTCAAAATTCAAAAATATCTAAAGTAGGAAAGTCGTTTAGATTTAATATTTTCAAATTCGCAAAAAAATTAATCCGTCAAAAGTGATAACAAGAATTAAAATTTTGATTTTATCGCAGGATGTAATTAATTTATAATGAACATTTTTTTTAAATTATCGCCTGTTATCAAAATCTTTGTTTTGGATGATTTAATCAAATGTAAAGAGGTTTTGCTAATACTATGAAATAATTAAATAATAAATATAACAATTAAAAAAATCGTTAAAATTAAATAGCGAAAATGTCAAAAAGTATACAACAAAAGAAATCTATATTATTTATAAATATAAAAAAAAAGTTAAATCGAAAAATGACTGAAAAGTATCAAAAATGAGTCAAAACGCACAAATTACTCAATTTCTTTAATTATTTCTAAATTATGGAAAATCCCCATAAAGGACATGAAACCTACTTAACCTGTGCAACGCCAGGGATTTTAAACTAATCGACTAATAAATATTATTTGTATTTATTTTTATCAAATGCACCGATAATGGAGAAAACCCATTATGACTTTTTTTATTATCGCGGGATTAGCAAATTTTGTTTTAATATTTCCAATTATTGCAACAAGTAATTTATATTTACAGATTTTGCAATTGTTATTTAGATAATGAGCAAAAAAAGATAACAATGAGTATTTTACTGATATCCAGTTATTATGGAAATATTTAATTTCTGAAATCATCGATAAAATAAGAGAAATAATTGTAAAACCAATTTTATAAATGACTTGGTGCATTGTTGGTTGTATAACTTCAATTCAGTATTTATCGTTTTCAATAATTTTTGTTATTTTCAGAAATTTTTTGTCATTTTGGAGAATTTCGTCTTTATTGAGGATTTTTTTCATTTGAACGATTTTTATCAATTTTTCTTACTATTTTCATAATTATCAAAGTTTTCCATTACGATAATTGTTATTATTTTCAATAGTTTTGCTTGCTTATTTTAACGACTTCGTCATTTTTAAGAATTTTTGCTATTATGATCAATTTCATCATTTTCCCGGATTTTTCATTTTCGCAATTTTTGAAAATCGTTAACATTTTCGTCATTTTAAAGAATTTTTGTCATTATAACGAAATTTGAAATTATTTAGGGTTATTTTCATTCTGACGATTATAGCTCTTCCTTTTTGACAATATTTACTTTTTTAACGATTTTCATTATTTTTGAGAAATTTTCGTTTTAAAGAATTTCGATATTTTCAACGACTTTTGTAGATTTTTATAATTCTTCTTTTTCCTTTTCATGATTTTCATAGTTTTTGACCATTTTCATTATTTTTAACGGTTTTTGTCACATTTTCGTCAATTCAATATTCGTGATAAAATGATTTAACTTGAATTTATTTATATTAAAAAGAGAAAAAAATCTAAATATTAAAAAATGAAAGAAGAAGTCCAGAAACATAAAACTTACTTTGATTGTGACATATAATTTAACAACAAATAATTCAAAATGTTAAATCTAATACAACACAGTATGTTTTCAGTAATGATTACCAACCTTTAAATAGCCGCGCGTTTTAAATTCTAACATTATAATTTGGCACCAAACGTGAATTTATGTTGGTTCACCTGATTTTTTTTTATGGCGACATTTATGACGTGCAAGAGAAATTGTATTAAATAAAGAGTATGTATGTTAACATTTTTCTTGACAAGAAATAACATTTCTCACGAAAACTTGAATTTTCCATGAAAAATCTCTTGATTTGTTTCGCAAGTTACAAAAATATGTTTACAAGCCACAAAAATAAGCGGGTAATCAGTTGAGCAATCCTGGAGCAAGCTATTGAGTTTGTCTAACGTCGGGGCTTCTTAGTTTTAATAATTCATATTTTAATTTTTATAAATAATTTATTAATAAAACCGGATCTAAAAAAACATCTTCATTTGCTTGTGAAAGAATAGTTTTCTTCAAGTAATATTTTTATTTTCTCCAATTGTTCTTTTTCTTTGTAGAATTTGTAGATTTCTTGTAAACTTTCTTCGTCAGTTTTGGAATCTGCAAACAAAAACAGAGTTTTTATTTTTGAAATATGTTGTTGATGTTTTTATAACAATAAAATCTCAAAACATTGAATATTAAATGTGTAAATTTTTTCTAAATATAATAAAATAAGAATTCAAATCAGTGCAGAGCTATAATATTATATTATTTTCTGAAATCGCCAAATTATTAATATAAACATTTCCTCAGTGTACTTTCTAATTTAAGTTATGCAACCAATTATACATAAAGTCAGAAAAAATTATCAAAATGTCAGGAAAAAACATACCCGTAAGAATAATATTAGATGAAGTCACATTTTTTGTATTGGTAAACTTCTCATAGATATCTTCTTCTTCTTCAATCACAATTAAATTTTCCGCTTTTTTCAAATCATCTGATCCATTTTCCATGCTTTCGTCATTTTCTTTTAAACACATTTCTTCCAAATTATCATTTTGTTTAATTTCCTCCTTTTCTATTCCAATCGTTTCATAAATCCCTTCTAACAACCCTTTCTCCTCCAATTGAAAATAATCCTCATCCTCCATTTTATGATGAACCCCGCTTCTAACAACTTCAATTCTTTGTTCGTCTTCTTTCTCTTTCAATTTTCCATCAAATGTTCCTTGAATCACATCAACTTGTGCCAATATCACTTTCCTCCATTTCCATATTTCCTTCTCTCTCGCATCCATTTTAAACAATTCGAAACTTGCCCATTCTATCTCTTCCCTTATTTTAACATATTCATCCCCAAATTTGTTCCCATCAAAATTTTCCAGGAGTTTTTCCAAATTTTCCACACGTTTTTTAATTATTATGAAATTTTTAAGTGCGTCTAAAGTCTTAATTAATTTTTCTGTGTTGTTATCAATTTCTTCTTCTTCGTTTTGTATGCGGATTGTGAGTTGAAGAATGGAGTCGTAGATGGAGGTGGAAGTTTTTTCAGCTACTGTATCTATTGCGATGTTTCTTATTATTTTAAGTTGTTTTTGTTGGCGATCGTTTAAGTCTCCTTCTAAATTTTTGAGTTGGTTCAAGGTTGCACGGGCGGTGTAAATTTTTTTATCGAGCGCCATCTTTGATATTTAACGACTGAAGTTTTAAATAAATTTATGAAGATTTCAATACGGAGATTAGATAAGGAAAAATTTGTTCGGGGGGAAGGAGAAGGGGAATTATTGGAACCGTCTTTATTCAATGTTATTTTTTTAGTCGTAATCATCGTGACTTTTAATATGAATTCATATTAAAAATTCCAAAATGATTAATTTTTTAATGAAATCATCAATCGTATATAAAATTTTATAAAATAATTTATTAAATCTGTATAGAATGCTTATTTAAATCTGCTTCATATTCATTTTTCTTAGTTTCTATCCTTGTCTGATCTATCATCAATCTTTGTATTTCTTTAATCAAATCTTCTTTGGATTCTTCTATGTCATAATCCATAAGGTCATCAATCAAATTAGCTTCATTAAATATTTCATATAATTTCTCCCCAAATTCTTCATTTGACAATCCCCCATTCTTAATTTCCTCCAATTTCTCCCTCACCTTTCCAATTTCTTCCATCTTTCTCTCACGTTCATTTACATCAATTGCAGATGGCGCATTATTTATGATGTCATCATACTTATCGGAGTAGGAATTTAATTTTCTTAGAATTTCTCGCTTTTTCATTTTAGTTTTTTCTGTTTTGATTCCTTTCATGTCATCAATTTCACTATAGAAATCTTTCAGTTTTTCGTCTATGGTGAAATAAGCATCTTCCATTTTTGTTCCTTTGAAATCCAGAAAGAGATTTTCTAGTTGGGAAATGTTTTCCTGGAGTTTTTCCAAATTTTTATGAATTATTATTTGGTCGATAATTGTTTGAAGGTTTTGGAGCTCTTCTAGGGTTATGCAGGGATTTTCGAGGAATTTTATGATGTCTTGGAATTTTTCTTCCTTTTGGTTGATAATATTTTCTTCCTCCAATTTGTTTTGATTATTTTTTGTTTCTTTTATCTCTTGCTTTATCTGTTGATTTTCCCTTTGTGAATTAAGTTCTTCTTTTTGTATGTTCTGTAAAAATAAAATAAAGGAAGGTCAAATAAAATATGAAAAAACATCGAAAATGTAAATAATGTTTAAAAAATGACAAATGTCAAAAACATTAATGTAAAAAATAAGCACGCATGTCAAAATGTTTTGACATTTCTTCATATTAATGTCTAAATGTAAGAAAAATCTCAAATATTGTAAAACATCAAAATATCCGCAAATGCCTAAAAACATCAAGAAATGATTAAAAAACAAAAACTTTCAATGTGTTAGAAACAGCACAATATCAAAAAATGTCCAACAATTGCCAATAGCTATAAAACATTCTTTAAATGTCAAAAATGTCGAAATATCTATGCCAAAAAGGTATCAAACAATATTAAAATGTAAAAATATGAAATCTGATATTTTCACATTTAAAATCGAACATTTTGTTATTTTGACATTTTAATGTTTTAACAGTTATTATTTTGACGTTTTGACGTTTTGACATTTTGACAATTGACATTTACCACTACATATATCAATATTTCAGTGCAGTAATCTCAACTTACGCATTAAAGTTTTATTGAGATGGTGATGTACGCAACCAAAATAGCATGAAAAAAATTAAAAATTAAAAAATTTTGAATTACATTGTGTAACTTACATTATTTTCTTTTGCAGGTAACTTCTTTTCCGTTGGAGGTGGTGGGGGTGGTGTTGATGGTGGTGGTGGCCTAGATACAGGGACAGATCTAGGGGATTGTTTAGAAGGTGGTAGAGGTGCTTTTCCTTTCTTCCTCTAAAAAAAATCAAGAATGTAAGTGTTAAAATAAAAAGTCAGCAATACCTCCACCTCCTCCACCTCCACCTTTTTTCTTACTGATGTTGCAACAATTTTCCGATTTTTTCGCGAATCTCCAACACCACACGTTCTTTTTACATCTGACATTTTGTTGATAAAACTTTTAAATTTGTACTTTATTTTTAAAATGTTTGAAATTTTTTTGTTAAGTTTCACCAAAAGAAAATTTGAATTTTTGTATTTCTAAGATATTTTCACTGGAAGTAAATTTTTGATTCTTAAATAAAATTTAGGAATTTTCTTATCTGTAGTATTATTTATCTTATCAATATTTTTTTATTTTAAGATTAGTAATCTAATTTTAATTATTATTATTAATATTATTTTCTAAATTTAAATGTTAAAATGCGAAAATATCAAAAATATTTATATGCCAAAAAATATTCAAATGTCTAAATGTAACGAAAGTTAAAACGTCAAATTGTTAAAAAATATCGAAATGTTAATATGTTGTAATATCAACATAATTTATATTGAATAATTAAAGAATGTCAAATTGTCAGAAAATGTCAAAATCGAAAAAAACTTTAAAATATCGAAATTTTATAATTTCTGTTTTATTATTTTGAAATCTTTTTACTCTTTTACGTTTCCAGCAATTTTGACGTTTTTGATACTCTAACATTTGAAGATAATTTGTTGAATGTCAAAATATTAAAAACGATATATTTCATATTTTTTATATCAAAAAAATGTCAAACAATATATGCTAAAGAAAGAAATAAAACGTTAGTTTAAGTTGTTAGAAGTTTTATATATATGTTTCGCTATTACTGTAATATCTTCAGGTAAATTTTCTTAAATTCACCAAAAATATTTTAAAATGTCAAAATTATCAAAAGCTGTCAAAATTCCCATGAAATGTAAATCATTTAAATAGAAATATCAAAACAGTAAAAATTTTCAAAATGTTGAAAGCCACATAGTTGACAACAGCTATCAAAATTATAGAAAACGTTAAAAATTTGAAGATTGCTAAAAAATGTAAAAATCATGAAAAATATGAAAATTAATGAAAACTTAAAAATTAAGAAAACGATGAGGAAGCCTCAAAAATCCTAAACCACATGATAAATCTCAAAATGTTTGCATACCATAAAATATTGAACATGCTAAAATGTCAAAAAAAAGGCCAAAAGTTGAAAATTTCTTAATTTTGACATTTTTAAGATTGCAATTTACTCCATAATATAATCATCGAGAAATGAAAAACTGTTAAATCGTTAGAAAATGACTATATATCAAAATTTCAAGAAAAGCGAAACTATCAGCAAATGTCAAAATGCCTAAAATATCAAAATAACCATTTTTTATATTTTTTGACTTTTTAGATATTTTTAATAATTTTTTATGCTTAAAAATTTTATAACTTTTTGACACTTGTTAACATATTCTGACAATTTTTGACATTTCTTTTGTTTTTAACTTTTATATTATTTAACAAAAAAATAACCATTAGAAAACTAAACGAAAAATTATATTACAATTGTTATAATATAAATCTTAAAAATACAAGTTAAATCCTATCTTTAGGACTTTTTATTCATCAGACTATACCAAGCGATATGAAACAGCATCGTTTTATTTGAGTTTCAAGTACTCATTATGGTAATAAAGAGCAATGATCCCGTTTATGCACTAGTTCACAAGATCTTTATATTTTGCAGAAGTCATTTACGTAAAGCTAATAAGGCCCTTCTTCTAGTGCACTTTCTCGCCTTCTCTTTACTCTAAAAAAGCACAACTCATTAGGCTCAACTACTGAGTAGAAAACGCTAGAGTTACTGTATTTTGCAAACAAGGTTTTTTGAACATTGCTTACATTAATATTTTGTTTTTGAACAATCATGGAGGAGTTACTTTTTTCTTCCAATTTTTCTAGTTGCTAAATTTCATTTTGATTACACTGTATAGAAAAAGATTATTGCGTGCTTGGAGCTTATGCAGTCAGAATCAGGGAAGTACCTTAAACCCATTTAAGGTTAAAGATATCTTCCTTCGATATATTTTTCTATTTTTACAACTTTTTCTTGTTTTTGCATCTGCATTTGAATTTTTGCTGTCCACGGCCAAATCGCATGAACCAAGAAAGTTGAAAACAATTGAAGATTCCAAACTCCCCTAACCCATATTGATCATCTTTGGAGTAACCTCAATATGAATACCTAAAAGAGAATCGAATTAGTGTATGATGCTTCAAGCTACAAATGATGAAAGAAGTATAGAACATATAGACCCTTCAAAAACCTATCCAATTTTTAACTTCCTCTTGACCCTTCTACCTATTTGATAGTTCCTCAACAGGCATAGACAACACGGCCCAATTTTAGGGGCTATTAAACCTAATGTAATTTTCGAGGATTACCACTCACAAGCTTCGACCTGTGTTTCCATAAATTCCAAATTTGCAATTTCATCTAAATCATCTGTAAGAATTGCTCCAATTAGATAAGTACATGAGTAAAATTAAATAAATGCTGCTTTTTATTGAAAATCAATACAGAAAGTTGTTAAAATAAACTAGTTTCATTTTCTTACCTTCGTCAGATGATAATTGTGGCAGATTAACACGTCCCATGATTTCATTAGTAGTAGTATCGTCTTTCTGATTATTATCATCAAATTATTCAATAACCACATCATTTAATTTTACAGGAATCTTATTAGTCTCTTTCTCAGGGTTTGCAAGTCTATCTGTGAAACTGTAAACAAAATATTATTTATTGAATATTTTATAACTTGAGAATCAATAAAATAATTAAATGAAAGTAGTAAAATTACACTTACATTACGAAATAGTGTGAATACGAATATTATCCAAAGCTCTTTGCACCAAGAGCTTTCCCCTTAAGAATACTGCGCCGCTCTACTTATTTTCACAATAAAAGTAATAAATATAATTATGATAATTAATTATAAACTCAAATTCAAAATTGATTTTAGTTCGTGAAAAAAATTTATTCATACACAGATGCAATAGAAAAGCATGCAGAATGGCTCTTTACCTTTCTCATTCTGCAAAACTGTTGCAGATTGGCCCCAATGATACTAGAAGTTTGAACTTTTTAACTATTCTGAAATGAAGAGTCGAAAGGGACTACCAATTGTCCATTGGTGATCCTGTTAATTTACTTTATAAAAGCTTTAAACAAGTTTGACTCTTTTTTTTTTGCAAAAAAGCAGAAAGAAAATTCGGAACAAATTGTAGAAAACTTACAAATTTTTTATTTTACCACCTTTCTTCCCTTTCCAATACTTTAAACCCAGTATCATGTGATCTTTGTTCCACTCATAGTCCACGAAAAATCGTAGACCATGGCTAGACGATATACATGAAGAAAAATGAATTTTCAAAAAAATCGATTTAATTTAATAAACACTTTATTAATAATAATAGTATTTTATACAGGTGTACTTCCAACATTATTAGCTAATTGATAAAAATATTTATAAGTTTGTTGAATTTCCATGAAAATCTGTTGCTTAACTTGATGCCCTTCTTTAGTGAACACAATGATCCCCTCCAATTCCCTCCTCAATTTCGCCAACTCATTCCAATAATAATCATAATACAACATCTTATTTTCCACAGCTTTATAACTTTCTTTCACCTTCACAAGATCCATATTGATCTTATTCAAATGTTTCATATCAGATTCATAATTTTGATTGATCCTCGCAGCTTGATCCATACTCATCGGTCTTAAAGAAGAATTTCTAGATGGTGGGGGGCGTAAAATCCCGGTAAGTCGACTTATGTATTGTTCCTGAATTTTTTGAACATTCCTCGATTGCGTTTTAATACTTTTGACAGTTTTTAACAAATTTTGGTATTGTATATCTGGTGTATTACCTTGTCGTAAAATTTCTAAAGTCCGATGTGTTTCTTGTAAAGTTTGAATCGCATTCATTTCATTGTTGTGAATTTTGATTAAATTTTCCAATTTCCCCAAAATGGCATCAGGTGCACCATTCAAATCAATCTCCTTCTTCACTTTTAAGATCTTTCCGGTGATAAAATCATTTTCAATTTCTTTTCCACTGTAATTAGTTAGAACTTTTTGGATATCTTGAAAAATTCCGTAGAAATTTTTATATTGTGATAGAAGAAGCATTTCGTTTTGTATTTTTGTAATCAGTTGGGCTTTTTGGGCACAAACAGTTTCTTCTTTTTTATCTTCTATTAAAATAGCACGTTTAAATAAATCGTTTAGATCTTCATCGATTTGTACGAAATTTAAATTTTCTTGTAAAATGGTTTGATGGGCGATTTCAAGCAATTTTTCTAAATCTTTTATTTGCGATAATTTTTCCATAATTTCATTTTGTGTGAGGGTTTTCGGAGCGTTCTCTTTCTTCAAATTGTATTCTTCATCATATTTCTCTAATTTACGAACTAATTTCAAACGTTTTTCTTTAATTACTTGATCGTTTTGTGATTGAATCGCATCTACCTCCAAAAAAGCATTTTGAATAATTTCTTCGATTATGTAATATTCTTCTTCTAATTTAGTTCCTTTGAATTTATTAAGTAAAAGTTTAAGTGGTTCAATTTTGTTTTCTATTTGATCCAATTTGCATATTTTAATTTTTTGATTCAATTTCATTAAATGATCTAAAAGTTCCTTTTTAATTTTTTCAGTTGTTTGATCAATTTTAAATTTATTTGTTTGGGTTAAAAGGGAATGGAGGTACCTTTCAATTTCATTTAAATTATCCGTTTTAAAAATTAATTCTTCTATTTCCACACATTCTTTTTTCATTCTGTAAATTTCCGATTTTATTTTGAAGGTTTCTTGAAGATTCTTAACCTTCTGGGATGTATTATCAATTAAATTTAAGAAAGTTCGTTGAATGTTTTCAGAAGCTTCTTGAGTTCCATTAAAATTTTTAATTAAATTGTCTAAAATTTCTATATTATCCAATAAAATTTTTTGATTTTTATTTTTATTAATGTAATCGATGATTTCTTCAATTTTCTGTAATAATTCAAATTTTCTAGTTTGATTCAATTCATGCGTTTTATGTGCATCCATTTTATTTTTCAAAATGCAAGTTTGGTTGTATACTTTAGTTAAATTTACTCCTTCTTGATTTATTTCTGAGGTGATTTGATTTAATTCATTTTCAAAAATTTGTAGATCATTTTTTGGGATGCTAGCAATTATTATTGGTTTAGTATTTTGCATTGTTTCTGAAAACGCGTCTTGTCTTATTAAATTTTTATTTTGATTTGAATTTTGACTTTCTAAATTTTTTGATTTGATAGAACTTCCATTTTCCAATTGCCTTAAAATCTCCTCCAATTTTTGATTTAATTTCGTCTTTCTTTCTTTATTCCCTTTATACGCATCTAATTTTTCTTGTAATTTAAAAGTTTTTTCGTAAATTTGATTTAAATCACTTTTTGGTTTTTTTAGTTCAATCAAAATTTTATTTAAATCTTTCTCGTAAGTTTCAATTTTATCTTCTTCAAAACTTTTTAGAAAATCCAGGGATTTATTTATTTCTCCTATTAAATCCTTCCATTGTTCTTCAAACATCTCATCAGGAAGATTTTCCATTGAATTCAAACGATTTAATAAATCTCCTAAACCTTTTTGATTAGAACCCAACAATTTTCTTTCTTTTAATTTTGTTTTGAAATAGTTATATTCAACGCGAATTTGGAAAAGTTCATCCATTAAAGATGGAATCTTTTTATCAATTAAAATTCCATTTAAATTAGTTAAACGATGATTATAAGCTTTTTGTTTGAATTCTATGGATTTATTTGCACCAATTGAGTTACGTACATCTTTAATATCTTCTTTGATATCCTTATAATCAGCAGGATCAAAATTTTGTATTCTTTCTTGTATCTTATCAATCTTCTCAACTATTTCTTGATCCGGAAGAATTTTAATTAAAATCTCTTTTAATTTTTTTAAATTTTCCATAAAACTTCTTTCAAATTTCTTATTGATTTCAAGAAATTTAATTAAATCTTCTATATCTTTATTAGAAAAATTTTTTGGAGGAACCTTCTGGATTAACTTAGAAGGCAAATTACCGTCAACATCAACATTTTCTTTCTTTTCTGGAATTAATTTATTTAATCTCCCTTCCAAATCTTCTAATTCCCTTAAAATCTGCTTCTTCCTAACTTCCTGTTTAATCTTCTCAACCTCGACAAAACAATTTTCTAAAAATTTTTTAATCTCCCCATGATCTTTTTTATTATCAAAATCATTTTTAATTTTTTGTATAGCAAATTCCAAATCAATTATCAAAGCTTTTTCTTTAACTTTATTTTTTTGTGTTGATTTTCTTTTTATTTTCCCATCTAATTCTCTAATTTTTTTCAAAGCAGTTTCTAAAATTCTATGATCGATATTAGATCCCTCAACTATATGTTTTAAAAAGTTTAATTCATTTAAAAAGCATTCCCAACCTAAAAATGAATGATCTTGACTTATCTTTTGTTGGATTTTTCCGATTTGTATTTCCATTTCCTTCTTGAATTGTTTTGGATCATTTTTATCGAAACTTCTTAATTCTTCTAAACGCTTTAATATATTCGTACATTCCTTTTTTTCGTTCTTATTACAAATATTTAAATATTCTGTAAGTTCCTTATGGAAATCATCAAGTTCCGTTTGATTTATTTCGAATTTGTTTTTGGAAAATTTATTGATTTTTTGATTGAATTCTTCTAGTCTTTTATTCGGTTTTTTACGAAACATCGTTTTATGGACTAAGAATATATTTTTAAAATTAGCGGAAGGAAATATTAAATTTCTTATTACTTACTCTTTCTTTTTTCTTTCTTCAAGTTTTTAGTTGATTTGTAAAATGTGAACTGGGATGGAAAGATTGTGATATCTCGAATAGTTTCATTTGATAAGGTTGATAAAATCGTTTTAAGATAATGTATTTAATTATTTGTAAAATTGTATTTCTTTATCTTTTTTTTTCGGGTTGGGTTTTTGTTTTAATTTTTTTAAGTGTAAAATATATTTGCTCATAAGTTACATTGAAATTTAAAGATGATTTATTGATTTCTAATAAATTGATGATCGGATTACGAATACATAGCGTTAATAAATAATTATTTGTATACGGATAAAGGATAGGCAACCAAATTAGCATTTAAAAAATTGGTTTTTTTAGAAAAAATGAAGAAACCATTTCAAAATTATCTGATAAATCAAAAATGTACGTGTCAATCCTTAAGGAACTTCCAGAATTTATTTTTGAAAAGTTTCTAGAATTCGATATCTAAATTAATTTTTCTTTCTTTAAAAGAAATAAAAAATTATTTGCAGAAAAAATCATAACTCGAAAATGGATTCACACTTCATAATTTTGCAATTAAAGCCATAAAATAAATTTTCTACATATGGTCGGTAATGTCGCTAATTCTGTAAGTAACGAAAGTTTAGTTTTATTTTTTTACGTTAGATGGCGCTACAAGTTAAGAGTTGTATGTAGGTTGTCGCCTTTCAAATCTTTGTTCAAATTTATTATTAAATAAAAATAATAATTATTATTCCCTGGATTTATCTTAAAATTCACTAATGACTTTGACTTCAACCTTTTAAAGGATTCTTTGATCGAGTTTTTCATTGTTTTCATTTTTTGTGTTTTTCTTTGAGTTTTTGGATTCGGAAAAGACAGTGAAATAAAATATTAAATAAACTTTTTTCTATGTTCTAATTTCAAATAAAGCAAGGTAAGATATCGCAATATAATTCCTTATCTTTTGAAGGATTCAATTCATTTTTTTTTATTTCTTATCAAAATCATAAGTTGCAAAACTGAAATGTAGTCAGTTTCTGCATTCAAAAACAATAAAATATGTTTTGAAATCTGTCAAAAAAGTGTATGCGCAATTTTTCTCTAACCAAAAAACAGAAATGTAAGATAAACAAAAACAAAACTGCAAAAATTCTAAAACTTGATTTTACAGTTTTTTTAAATTGAATTTTATTAATTCAAATCAATAATTTTCAAATATCAAAATTAAAGGAATTGAAAGAAAGTGAAGAATGAAGAAAATCTCTCAAAATTTTATTAGCAATCTAAATCAATTTGAAAAGAAAAATTTGGAAAGATATGAAATAAGAAATACGGAAGAAATGAAGAGAAAAGAAACGAAATATCCAAATTTAGAAAGAAAATAAGTTTTCTGAAGCGACTCTTCAATTAAAATTGAAGAAATTGAAAAAAATAGAAGAAATATTAGAAAAAATAAAGAAGTCGGAAGAAAATCAAAATAAAATTTATGAAAAAGCAGTGGAAATGGAAATTGAATTAGATTTTTTAAAATCGCACTATCATAAACAAAAGAAAAAGAATTTAAATGACAAACTTCAAACAATTTTCCAAAAATTATCACAACAATTTACAACTGATATACCTCCAAAAGAAGATTTTCAAATTATAAACAAAATGGAATTCAATAAAAATAAATTTGGTTATATACAAGATAAAATGAAGGCTTTACGTGTATTCGTAAAACACAATTTAAATCAAAATTTCGATTCTGATTTTGATAATTTATGGTTAGAACTTGACTCAATTGTTACAAAAAATGATGAAAATATGGAGAAAGAAAAGGAAAAACTAACAAATATTTTAAAAGGAATAGAAAAAGAATACAATGATAAAAAGGAAACTATAAATAAAATAGAAAATAATCCCAAAGAAAAAGAAACTTCTACAGAAGAAAAAATTGAAGTAATAATAGCTTTGGAAACTAAATTAAAGGAATTAGAGAAAGAGATATGGAATAACACAAAAAATTATGATATAATCGATTCGGAATTGTTTAAATTATTTCAAGAAACTATTGCTATTCGTGATAAAAATGATATAACAATCAGTGAAGCTAAAAGAATTTTCCAACGAAAAATACACGATACAATGTTGCTTTTAAATAACGTGAAGAAATTATATTTACGTTTCAAAAATATAGAAATGACTAACGAATCTATATCTAAGAAAATTGATGATTTAGAAAAAAAAAATAATGAATGGAATATGTTAAGTGAACAATTTGAAAAATTTCAAAATTTAAAAGTTAAATCTTATGGGAAAGAAGATTTTGCAGCCCTTTTAAATGATATTGAGCAAATTGTTTGTTGCTCTAAATACAGCCAACATTGCAAAAATGAATTAATAATTGAAATTACTAATTACATGTCAGAATAAACTTCATTTCTCATAATTAACCACTTAGTTCTGGATAATTTTAATAATGATACTTGTTTAATATTTCATTATATGTAAATTTATTTAAATAAAAAAATAATAATAAAAATGCTCTAATCTATTTATATATCTAAGGATTAAAATAAATTTCTTAAGAATAACCTTTATACACTTCATTCAAAACAATTTCCACTGCAGGTCATTAATGCAACGTGACGTAAAATACGCACATAATTGCTAGTTGTTACGTTTCTTCATATTTACAAGTTGACAACTGGAAATAAATAATAGAAGTTACAGAACTATTGTAGCCAATAAATGTTTAATTAATAATTCCAGAATAAATTATGCCTGCAAGAACGTCACATAATAAACCTAAACTAAAATGTATTAATTTATTTAAAACACAAAGTTTCTGAAATTATTTAAAACGATCAACAAGATTTAATCATCCCTCTCTTCTCAATTTATTTCATTAAGTTAAACTGTAGTGTTTATTGTAAATTTTTCTAATCATACTGGATCTGTTCAGAAAATAACCGTACATTTTGAATTATGCGCCAAAGGAGATATATAGTTGGCAGTATTGCGTTGTGCAAAACCTAATCTGTAATCATATATTCTTGGACTGTTGACATCTTGTTTAGTGTTCACAATATTGTTATTGATGTACCAAGAATGTTACACAGAAGAAGGTCTTTTACGTATATTAAATAAATAAAGAAGAAGAAGAAGAATGTTACATTTAATAACGTAGAAGACATCATATTGAAAAATACATATTAAGTCGATTTTGTAAATATGAGTATAACAATGGACAACTCTGTGGCTTGAAATTCTAGTAATATTATAATTTGCTAAGTAACGCATCATGAAGAACGCAATCAAAGGTCTTGTTAACGTTAAATAATGATGGAGCAGTTTTCTGACATCAAATCCTTTGATAATTTCGTCAACACGTGCCACACTGTTCCATCCGTAAAACGCTACATTGTTATCAAAAGTTTTTGTTTTTTGGCTGGTAAACATAACAAGAAAAACTGATCCAAAAGTTCTATAAAATAGGAGAAACAAAAATCAGCACATGTATCGATAGATGAGAAGAAGAGTGATTTGAAGAAGATGGTATAATTTAAAATTACCTTGCTCTGTCTTTAGCACCTTTATTTGTGTTCCAATATGATCCGATAGACCGAAGTCTAACGAAGAACAGCTTATTGCAGATTTTTGGGTATTCATAAAAGCGATGTCAATAGAATTTCTTTTTCTGGTGACCAAGTCCTTCAAACCATAAGACGATAAAAAATTCGATTCCTCAGATCACAGTAATATTAACATTATTCACCATGTTACCTAAAATATAAAAAAAAAGTATTAAAATGTCATGAGTCAAAGATGCGTGAATAATATATCTAGTTCTTTCAATTAGAAAGCTTAAGAAAAGTTCACAAAACATAAAATAATTCCATAAATTTAAAAACAGAAATGAAAAAAGAAAAATTGATATTATATTACAGTGAGTTGGAGTTTCCTTTTCTTTTTCATTTCTTCTCAAAAGGGATCCTGTCGTTTCTGCCAATTTTTTGTAGTTCTGTATTTTTCTGCTACCATTGATTTTTCGTAGTTTTCCTTTTTCCCACACTCTCGATTAGTGATATGACTTACAATGAAAGTTCTGAAACTGATGCTAATTAAGAATCTGTGTAAAATAAGTTATGTACGGCATACCTTGTTTTAATTAAAGCTTCTAAACGATCTGGACTCATTTAGCAACTTCTTAAAACATATTCCAATAAATTGTATGTGAGACCGTGAATCATATTTTGTCAAAAATTATTCCAAGAAATTAGTGTTGGTCTTTTACATAAAAAAATTCATCGCAATTAAGCAAATTATGTACTGCGTCAAAAATTCTCAACAAATGTCTTCGCAACAAAATTCGAATCCAATTTCCATTATATCAAACCATTTTTGACAATTTTCAACGATCGCACATTAATTTTTAAAATAATAGAACATTCAAAACCTGTTAGGAAAGTATACTAAAATCTTCAAAATTTTTATATCATAGATTTTTACATTTTTCCCTACCAAAAACAGGGTTATTGAAAAATCGAAACAATTTCATTTAAAAAAATTCAAATTTAATAAACAATTACATAATTATATAAAAGGTATGCAACCAAATATACACATCACATTTAATACATAAAACTTAAAATTATTTAATATATTGTGTCCTTGAAATTTATCAAGGACAACTGATATAAATAGATTAAATAAAACGCCAATAATAGCATATTGTGGATCCTAACGAAGCTTAGTGATTAATTTTTTCTAATTACCTGACGAAGAAATCAAAACTTTTCTTCTTTTCGTCATAAATTTTCCAAAAATGTTCTAATTTTCCAACAATCACATCATGAACTTCATTTTTCTCAAACTCATTTCTTAAAGAAGAAAATTGCTTCACAATCAATTCTTCTTCTTCTTTTCGTCCTGTAAACACATCAATTTTATTCTTCAAATTTTCCAAATTTTCCTTATACATTGTCCATTGTGACAGCAACAACATTTCGTTTTGTATCTTCGAAATCATTTTTTTCTTCTCAGCTGAAACGGTTTCTTCTTTTTTATCTTCAATCAAAACAACAGATTTAAAAAAATTATTTAAATTTTCATCAATTTCCACCAAATCTGAATTTTTCACAAATAATTTTCCATGCGTTTCTTCAATCTTCTTCCCAATTTCTTTTAATATTCCTAATTTTTCTTTTATTTCTTCATTTGTGAGAGTTTTCGGTGCATTTTCTATTTTAAAACTATATTCTTCATCAAATTCTTCTAATTTTTGCAGAATTTTCCGGCGCTTATCTTTTATTATGGTATTTCCTTTGGATTGAACAGCATCAGTTTGCAAAAAAGCAGAATTGATTGCTTCTTCTAACAAATAATAATCTTCTTCTAACTTAGTTCCTGAGAATCTCTTTAATAAAGTTTGAATGTTAGAAAATTTTTCTTCAATTCCTTCTAATTGTTTTAACTTATTTTTTTCAAGAAAATTTTCTTGGATTTGTTTGATTACTTCTTCAACTTCTTTCTTCAATTTTTCTGTTTGTGGATTTACTGGGGTAATTTGGGTAAGTTTTCCTAGGATATTAGCTAAAGAAAATTCTGGATCTGGATTATTAGAAAAATCTTCTGCTAAATTTAAAGCTTCTTTTTTTATATTCAAAATTGCTGTTTTTATTTTAAATATTTCTTCTAATTTTCTGACTGAAGAAATATCTTTTGAATTTTTCAGCAATTTCCCGATTTCCTTAGTGATTTCCATAAAATTTTCTTTAGATCCGTTAAAATTTTCAATAGAAATTTCTAAATTATCCAGATGTTTTTTGGAAAACTTTTCTTCATTCTCTTTATCCAATTTCTGAAAAATTGTCTGAAGTTTCTTATTTAAATCCTTTTTCTGTTGCTTATGGAAAAGCGTTTTCAAAAGATCTAATTCAGTTTGCACTTCTACTGCTATATCATAAATTTTGTTATGATTTTCTTGTGGTTTCTTCATTTCTTCTAAAATTTCTTCAATTTTCTTCTGAATTCTATTAATTTTATTGAAAGAATCGCTTCGGGAAGTTTGTTTTCTTTCTAAATTTAAATTTTCACTTTTTCTGTTTATTTCTTCATTTAAAATTTCCTTTTCTTCTCTCTTTATTTCTTCTGCATTTTTCGTTTCATAGATTTTCGTATTTTCTTTTTCGAATTGATTCAGATTGCTAATTAAGGCTTGTGTCAAATCTTCTACTTCATTTTTTGAATTATTTTTTTCTATATTCTTCAAAATTTTCATTTCCTTCTCAATTTCCAAATAAACTTCTCCTTTAATTTGGAAACTTTTATTTGTGCTTACTTTCAAAATATTAAGTTCATTCTGTAAATTTTTTAAATTATCCAAAGAAATTTTTAAATTTTTTCTTGGAATATTTTCTTTAATTTCGTCTAATTTTCTTCTAAATTTTTCAATATGTTCAAGATCGATTTGAAGACTGTTTCTTTTTAACACGATGTTTTTGGAACTATTCCGGATGGGGACGGGAGGGGGCAATAGTCCAATATCATCATTTGATTTTATTGGTTTTTCTTCTTCCCTTACAAAATTTTTTGCTTGTTTTATTTTCACTTCTTCAAATTTATTCGAAGAAACCATTTTTCTTTGAATTTCCTCTTTTACCGGAATATTTTCTATTTTTTTCTCCCGTGTTACTTCATTTTTATTTAAAGAAACCATCGTTCTCTCAATTTCTTCTTTTGTTGCAGAATTTTCTAGTTGTTTAAATTTCATTTCTTCTTTAATTTTATTCGAAGAAAACTCCCTTCTTTGAATTTCTTCTTTTGTAGAGAAATCTTTTTCATTATTATATTGTTTTCCAATTTTATTTAAAAAAAATAATTTTCTTTCATTTTCCGCCTTCGTCGGAAGTTTTTCTACATTTTTAACTTGCATATCTTCAATTTCCTTCGAAGAAATCATTGTCATTTTTATTTCTTGTTTCTGGCAATTATTTTCTTCATTTTTTATTCTCGCTTCTTCAATTTGTTTTCTTACCAAAGAATTTTCTGCATTTTTGGAACCCGGTCCCTCCATTTTTTTCTTTTCCTCGATTTCTTCTTTCCCTATTTCTGCAGTTTTGATCATTATATTTTCAATTTTATTCAAAGTAACTTTTTCTTTGTTCTTCTTATTTTCTTCTTCAAATTCTTTTAATTTCTTTAAGATTTCGTTGCTTTTAGTTTTTACGTTTTCATCCCCTCCAACTTGTATTTCCTTAATTTCTTCTAATTTTGCTCGAATATCTTCATTTAATAAAGTAAATCTTTCTTCTAATTTACTTCCTGGAACATTCCTAATTTCTTCTTCAATTTCTTCTAATTGTTTTAATTTTATTTTTTGTTCAAGTTTCTTTTGAACTTGAAGAATGTTTTCCTGCAAACCTTTTTTCAAAATTTTTGTACTGAAATCTTCTGAAATTTTTTGTTCTTTATTTATAATTTTAATTAAATAACGCTGAAGAATGGTAAATTCTACACTTTTTTCAATTATCCTTGAAAAATCTTCTATTTCTTTTTTTAATTCAAAAATTTTTAATTTTGTTTCGAAAATATTGTTTAATTTATTTAATTTCTGCATTTTTTCTTTATCTGCAATTTCTCTGCTTAACTTGATAATTTTTTTCTTAATTTCTTCAGAAGTCTGCTTTAAACCATTAAAATTTTCTATTAAATTTTCTAAGTTTTTCATTTCTTCTAGATTTTCTTTCTCTTTAATATTTTTTTTTAATTGAAGAAGAGTTTCTTCTACTTTTGCTTGTAATTCCAATTTTTTTTGTTTCGCGACGAAAGAAGCTTTGTGTAGATCTAATTTAAATTGTAGATTAAGCATCTTATCGTAATTTTTTTTTAAATCGACAGCAGGTGTCGTGATGGAATTTAAAATTTCTTTCAATTCTTCTTCAAATTCTGACATTTCATTGGTTGATGTTCTTCCACTTTTCATATTTCTGTTGGTTATGGTGGATTCTTGTGAATTTAACGTTTCATAAAAAGTTTTACGATCAGTGACATCTACATTAGAGTATTGTGATCTTTCTTCTATTTTCCTTTGTTCTGGAAAAATGTCTCTTAAATTTTTTTTAAGTTCTTTAAGTTCTTTTAAAGTATCTTGATCAAAATTTTTATTGGTTTTTAAAAAAATATTAATTTTTTTAATTTCTTCAATTATAGATTTTTCTTTATTTTGTGGAAGAGAAAATTTCTGCATTTTTCTGCTTTCTTGACTTTGTGATTGGTTGATTTTTTGTTCGTGAATTGGTAGTGTTGCTGTTGTTTCATAGGTTTCTTGATATTTCGGAGGAATTCTTGAATCTTCTATTTGTATTTGTATATTTTTATGTGATTTTCTGTTGACTGATTTTAATTTATCTTTTAAATCATCAATTTCTTTACAAATTTGTTCTTTTTCTTTTGAATTTTGAAGTTTTTTAATATTATCGGAAGAAAGAAGAAGAAGGCTCTGTATATTATCATATTTTTTGTTATAAAAATCTTTCTGCATTTTTTGAATTGCTTCTTTCAAATCAAAGATTAAAATTGTTTCTTTAACGTTCTTTTTTTTAACAGTTCCAGTTTTAATATTTTCTTCCATTTTTCTTAATTTCTCCGAATAATTTGTTTTTAATTTATCCAAATTGCTTTCCTCTATAATTTTTTTTAGGAAAATAATTTTCTGTAAAACCAATTCTCCTCCAACATCAGAAGATCCGTTATTTATTCTTCTTTCCAAAATGTGGATCTGTGACTCAATTTCGTTTTTTAAATCTTTTGGATTATTTCTGTTAAAATTTAAAAATTCTGTTAATCTTTTTTTTAAAGTTTTAATTTCTTTTTTTTCATTTTTTGGAATATTATACTGGGAAATTTCTTTTTGGAGTAGTACCACTTCTTTTTTATTCATTTCAAATTTATTTGGTGCAAATTTTTCTAATTTTTCTTTAAAATCTTTTAATTTTGAAGGTTGATGGCTTATTGCTTTCGGTTTTCTTGAAAAAAAATTCATTTTGAAAAAACTGAAAAATCAAGTTATTAGATTTTTAAAATTTTTGTTTTTCTTTTACTTACGTTTTTGTTTTTTTATTAAAGAAAAGTTGCACATACACTATATTTGTTACATGTTTTGTAATTTTTGATTGGAGGAACTGAGTACGTTTCAAATTTGTTATCTTTGTTTTTTGATAAGAGATAAAAAAACTTTTTCAATTGAAATTGCATAAGATAAGAATCTATATTGCGATAAATTTTGTTTGAAAGTCGAATATTTCAAAAGATAGTTAAGCTTTAAATAAAGATTAAAATTATAAGCGATTTCAAACATATTTTATAAAAAAAATGTAATAAAAAATAGCTTTCAAGCCGATTTTCAAATTAAGCTTACTTTTTGATGCTCTGTCAGAATTTGAAGTCGTCAGAATTTTAAAATTCATAAACACAAAAAGCTAGAGACGCACAGAACGAATTGAGATACCGAAAAAAGTCACAAAAATTAAATGGAAAACAGATGAATATAAAATGACTCCAAAAATTTATAACTAAAATTATGTTTTAAAATATCATTTATTTATTTATATTTACATATTATATTTTGAAATGTTTTACTTATATCTATAACCGGCTGTTAGAATCAGAATTTCTAGATATATAATTTTTAATATCATTCATGAATTTACTTTTGGCATTTTGGCTATATTTAGAATAGCAAATGACATGCTCTACTTCATTTAAAAGAACAATAAAACTCTGTTTTGGAGAAGATTTAGTTTTCAAATTAGTAAATTTTTCCAAATGTGGGCTCAACATATTTAAATTTATTTCATCCTTATAAATTTTTATAAAATAATCAATTCTATCATATATAGATTTATACGTCATATCTTTTTCAATTTCAATTTTTAAATAATCAATTATTTTTTCTATATATTTCTTTTCATCAATAGTTCCATGAAAATTGAATACGATTTCTTCTAAGTGTTTTAGATGAGGAAATAATATTTTCATATTACTTAATAAAAGCATTATGTCTTGCACTTCATTTATAAAAGATTTTTTAGCCTCACTTATCATTTTATCTGTTTTATCTTCAATATTTTTTGCCGTTTGAAATAATTTCAATAAATTCGAATCAATTTGTTCATAATTTTCCATACTTTTCCATATTTCTTCTTCCAATTTTTTCAAATTACGTTCCAATGTTTTTATTTCAAGCAATTTTAAATCAATTTCTTTTTGTGTTAAAGTTCCCGGAGCTGATTTTTTCTTCTTCTCATAAATTTCATCAAGTTCTTCCAATTTTCTTATTATGTGCATTCTCTCTGTTTTAATGTTGATATCACCTTGTGCTTGTATTCTATCCACTTCAAAGAATCCAGTTTTAATTTTATTTTCAATAATAAAATATTCATCTTCTAGTTTCGTACCTTTAAATTTTTTAATTAAAGGAATAATGTCTTCAATGTTTCTTTCAATTTCTTCTAATTTATTATATTTCTCTTGACGAGCTTCCAAATCACTTTTTAAATCCTGAATTATATTTAAAAGTTGTTCATTTGCTTTACAATTATAACTGCTATTTACTTCTTTAATGAATTCTTCCAATTTTTGTATGAAATGTTTAAAATTTGTTTTGGATTTTGTTTGAGCGAAAATATTTTTAAGTTTTTGATATGAATCTACATAAAACTTTACCATTTCTTTAAAATTATATTCAGCGGTTATTATATCTTTCTTATATTGTGATCCTAAATCCCATTCTATTAAATAAGATAATTCGCCCTTGATATAATTAACGTAATCTTCTTCATGAGTGTAATTCTGAATAATTCCTTTAATGTGGTTCTTTATTGATTCAATTAATTTGTTATAAATTTTATTTAAATCATTTTGTAAAATTTCTTTGTTTTTATATTCCCCTTTAACTTCATTTAATTTGATTTGTAAATTAAGAGCACTATTATAAATTTCTTGTTTACTTTTACTGGGTTCATCACATTGTTCCAAAATTTGTTGAATTTCTTCTTGTATTGCTTTGATTTCTTTATTTTTTGTATCGTTATAACCAATTTTTACTTTAGTTACAGCTTCATATTTCGCATTATATTTATTTTGTATTTCTTTTAAAATATTTATTAATTTCTTCTTTTCTTCTTTCATATTTTTATCATATTTTGTATTGATTGAATCAATCTCCGTCCATAAATTTGCAAAATCAGAATCGTGACTTTGATTTGAATTGTTTGTTATGGATTGTTTTAAGGTTTCAATTTCTTTCCGTATGTGTTCAAATTTATCTTCATTATGTTCATTTTTATTGATGATCGCAGTTTGTTTTTCTGTTAATAATGAAGGAATTTTTATTCCTGATCTTTTTTCTTCAATATATAAAATGTTGTGAACTGTTTTTTCTAATTTTTTCCAAGCAATGATTTCATTTTCTTTTAATATTTTACGAGTTGTAACGATTTCATTGAGTTCTTCAAATTTACTTTCTAAATTTTGGCGATTTTTTTCTATTAAATTTTCATTAAATGTATCGGTGTTTTGATTATCATATGATTTATAAGATTTTCTATGTACAATATTATCATAAACTTCTTTATATTCTGTTGTTGCATTTGCGTTTTTATTTTCTTTCTCGATTTTCTCTGAAAGATTATTTATTTTAAACAAGAATTCCTTTTTAAATTCTTCACTAACAGAAGCTTTTTCAATTTCCATTTTATAATTTTTAAGAATTTCAAATAAAAAGTCGAGATTGGTTTTAGAACTGTCTTTATAAAATTCTTTTTCTAAAATTTCCAAACTATTTGTTAAACATTTCTTTCCTTTTAATAAATTCTTTCTATCAAAATTATCTAATTCAATAATTTTTTCCGATATCCGGTTATATTGTTCTCCCAGTTCATAGTATGTTTTATAATAATCACCAACTTTAAGTTGAAAAGCACGTAAAGTTTCTTTGTTGACTTTGAAAACATTTTTGTAAAATTCATTTAATTGTTTATTAATACTATCATAATTTATTGCCATCTAAAATATATTTATCATTAAATTTATTATTTTATTACAAATTTTAATACTTACAATTTTTATTTATTTATTTACAGTAAAATTTGTTTAGAATCAAATGAAATACTAAGTTGTTCAGAGTATTTAATCTTCGAATTATTAAGATCGGCCTTTATCTTATTCATTTATCTTTGATAACGGTTTTTTTTTTAATTTTATAGCATAATCCCCAATTAGTACCTTTAATTTAATTTTAGGAGTTAATAGATACATTTTTAAAATCCAGGTTGGTACTACTGTTAAAAACAAAACTGCAAATTGAGTGCACGTCTTCTTTCTTCAAATATTTTGTCTCCGATCAGACTCCAAAGAATTTTCCTTGAACTTTCCTAACTTTTTCATAGAATTATAAAACTTTCCAAAAAAATGTCGTTTGCATGAGAGTCATGTGTGTTTGAAAATAGTTAAAAAAATACTAAACGAAAAAATAAAATAAAAAATAAATAAAATTGGCATATTTGAATTCAGAATTAAACATATTTGCTTAAAACAGAAATGACAAAAATAAAAAATGTTTGAAATTTTTTTATTAAACTAATTTACATTAACAAATTTAAAGTCTATAATATACAATGTGCCAGTTAATTTGTGAAATAATTAAAAATTAAAAGATATATAGCTCTTAATATCATCTAGTAATTTACTTTTGAAATTTTTACTGTATTTTGAACAACAAACAGTTTCTTCTAGCTTTTTTAAAATAGTTACAAAATCTTCTTTATGATAATATCCAGTTTTCAAATTTTGAAATTTTTCCAAATATGGAATTAACATGCTCAAACTTATTTCATCACTACAAATTTCAGTTAAATCAACAATCTTTTTATATACAGTTTTATGTGTTTTTTCTTTTTCAATTTCCATTTCTAAATGTGTTATTATTTTATTTAAATTCTCTTTTTCATTAATATTTCCTTGAAAATTTTCAATTGCTGTTTCTAATTTATTAAAATGAGGATATAAATTTTTCATATTGTTCAATAATAATTTTGTATCTTCTGCTTTTTGCGTGAAAGATTTTTTCGCTTGATTCAATCTTTCTTCAGTTTTATCATTAATAGTTTTTGATAGTTCTAATAATTTTAATAATTCGCAATCAATTTTTGAATAATTTTCCATACTATCCCATATTGTAGCTTCTAATTCGTTTAGTATAATTTCCAATTTATTTATTGCTATCAATTTAAAATTATTTTCTTCATTTTTAAATTTAATTGCGGGTGATTTCTTTTTTAATTCATATTCTTCTTCAAGTCTCATCAAATCTTTTATTATTTGATTTCGTTTTGATTTAATATTAATATCACCTTGCACTTTTATATTATCAATTTCAAAGAATCCGATGTTGATTTTATTCGCAATGGTAATCTCTTCTTCTAATTCTGTACCTTGAAATTTTTGAAGTAAAGATGTAATTTCTGTAATATTAATTTCAATTTCTTCTATTTTTTTATATTTTTCTTGATGTACTTCCAATTTTCTTTTTAAATCTTGAATGTTAATTAAAAGTTCTAAATTCGCTTTACATTTATAACTCGACTTTACTTCTTCAAAGAAAATATCCAATTTTTGTATAAAATCTTTAAGATTTGTGCTGATCTTACTTTGAATTAAAATGTTTCGAAACTTTTCATTGGAATAATTATAAAATTTTACAATATCTTCAAAAGAAAATTGTGCTTCATTTATATATTTCTTAAATTTCGGTCCTAAATCCCATTTTGATAAATTGGAAATCTCTTTTTGAAGAAATTTCTGGTAATCTTCAAAATGACTGTAATTTTCAAATAATCCTTCAATATATTCTTTTAGGAATTCAATTAATTTTTTAATAATTTCATTTAAATTATTTTGTAAATTTTCTTTGATTTTATGTTCTCTTTCAATTTCATTTATTTTTATTTGTAAATTGATAATGTTTATGTAGATTTCGTTCTTATTTTTAGTAGGTTCTTCAAATTGTTTCTTGATTTGAGTTATTTTTTCTTGAATTATTTTAATTTCTTCATCTTTTGCGTCTTCTGAGTTAAATATTTCTTTATTTAAAGTCTCGCATTTCATATTGTGTTCATCTTGTATTTCTTTTAATAAATTTGTTAATTTTTTCTTTTCTTCCTTCATGCTTTCATTATTTTTTGTAGTGATTAAATCAAGTTCGGACCATAAACTTGCAAATTCAGAATCAAAATTTATATTTGAATTATTTTTTAAAAATTGTTTTAATATTTCTATTTTATTTTGTATATGCATGAATTTCATTTCTTTTTCATTAAATTTTCTTGCTGCATCTTCTTTATTAATATGTAAATTTTCATACGCCGTCTTTTCCAATTTTTTCCAAGAAATAATTTCATTTTCATTTAATTTTCTTCGAAACAAAAGGATTTCATAAATTTCATCAATTTTTTCTGTCAAATTTTCAGTACTTAATTCATTTGTATTTTTACTTTCCATATCTTTTAAAATATTATTTTCAAGAAATTTTATTTTATCTGCAAATTTATTTTTAAATCGTTCATCTTCATCTGATTCATTCTCAATTTCTGTTTTATAAATTCGAAGAAATGCTCATAAAATCTTTTACCATCTGAAAAGATTATTTTATGTAAATTTTTAATTACATGTTTTTAGTTTATGAATTTTACTTACAATTTAAATTTATTTAATAACAAGTCTCGTTCAGAATTTGATTAAATACTAACAGTTCCTTGCTACTTAATCCTTGAGATAAATATATTTTTATCTTATTAAGTTATCTTTGATAATGTATTTCTTTAGTTCATATCATAATCAATTTTACAGCAGATATATACTTATTTTGGAGAAATAATTAAAAAAATGTTCACACACGCATACAGACATACAGTTTCATGTACGAACTGTTGAAGTTCGTGAAAATAAATTGAAAAACAATTCATTTTAAATTATTTATTAAAATTAATTTACTATTAAAACAATCTTTAAATATTTGAACATAATTGTGTTTAAAAAAATTAAGTGAATAATTAAATTTTAAAATTCTGCATGAATTTTTGTTTATATCATGTAATATTCCTTTTCTGTTTCATTTAGAATCTCTGCTAATCTTTTCTTTTTCTCTTTCATATTTTCATCATTTTTTGTGTTCAATGAATCAATTTCCAACCATAAATTAGCAAATTCTAAATCATAATTTCGATTTGAATTGGTTTTTAAATTTTGTTTTAAAATTTCCATTTCTTTCCATATATTTTGAAATTTATTTTCTCTCTCTTCATCTTCATCCCTAACAAGTATTTGTTCCTTTGATTTTGGAATTTTATTTAATTCCATTTTATCGACACATAAAATTTGATTCGCTATACTTTCTAATTTTTTCCAAGCAATAATATCATCTTCTTTCCAATTATTTCGTACTTTTAAAATTTCATTAAGTTCGTCAAATTTAATTTGTAAAATTTGAGAATTTGGATCGTTCTTTTCTATATTGAAATCATTTGAGTTTTCATTTTTAAATTTCTTTTCGATTTTATTTTTAAGTAATTCAATTTTATTCAAAAATTTATTTTTACATTCTTCATTAATATTTGCATTTTCAAATTGTTTTTTATAAACTAAAAGAATTTCAAATAAATTCTTTAAATTTGTTTGAGTATCACAATTAGAAAATTTTTGGTTTAAAATTCCAAAACTGATTGTTAAACATTTTTCACCATCTATCAAATTTTCTTTATCAAATTTTTCTAATTCATTTATTTTTTCTAAAATTATATTATGATGAAGTTCTAATTCTTTATTATTTTTAAAAAATTCATCTACTTCTAATTTAAAAGATTGTAAAGCTTCTTTATCTAATTCGAAAATATTTTTGTAAAATTCGTAAAATTTTTTATTTATGTTTAAATAATCAGTTGACATCTGTAATATTAAATTTTATTAAATTAATAAATATTTGTTTAGTTTTTATGTATTACTTACAATTTTATTTACTCACAATTAAATTAGCTATGTTTTGAATCGAATGGAATACTGAGCTGTTTCTCGCTTAAAATTATCCAGATAAGGCCACTTTTATGATTAATCATAGATAACGATTTTTCAATAAAATCTCATGCAGTCTCAATTTTCTTAGGACCTCAGAACAAAAGTAATCAATCACGTTTGCAGCTTTGAGAAATATGTGCAAGATGCTTAAGACAACAAAAACATCTACATTTTTCAATTATTTTATTGTTTTTCAAAGTAGATAAATTCTTGATTTCTGGCTGAGCTCCGGACGTTCAATACATCCCGAGATACAGCTCTTCAAATATTGGTAATTTGTTCTAAAAAGTGAAAATTTAATATCTACAGCAAAAAACTAATCCATTTAGGACAGTTGTAGTTAAAATCGTAGAGAAAAAGTTAAAAAGTATTTGCAATACATTTATTTGGTATTGTTTTTAGTTGGATCATCTTCAATGCCATACAACTAACAACTTGGGAAAATACTTCGTTCGGGTAATCTTCCTCGTCGTCTAAATTCTCAACTTGCATGATTTCTCACCCCAAAATGTACAAAATATTGAACATATCAGTCCAATTTTTCGCATTTACTATTTGCAACGTTAAAGGCACTCCACTATAGCACCGTGCCCTTAAACGCACGTGCTTTGAACGTTTTATTGTGCACTTGTATCATAATATACTATTTATTAAATTTACCAATCATTGCGCTAAAAGTCACGTGGAGGAAATGTACAGGCAACAAACAACTTAATTATTTATCAATTACTAGATTATTAAACAATTCTATCAATATGTAATATCTTAAATCTCTTAATTCAACGAAAAGGATTTTGATACAAACAAAATGACTATTATATTAATATAATCTTATTTATTTTTATAATTTAAGCAATAGAAAATAAATAAGAATATTTTAAAATTAATTTAAATAAAGCAAAAACATTTTTGTATTGAGAAGAGTTTATAAAATAATGCCATATATATGTAGAATGTTCTATAACAAATATTCAAAGAACATTATGAAAATTTCTGGACCTTAAACTTAGAAATTTATTTTTCTTTATTAAAAATAAATAAAGACTCTTGTAGAAAAAATACATAATTCGAAAATGTACGTGAAATGTTATGAAAATCGAATGAACCATCTGGAAGTTTTGAACTTTTTTCTTTATCTCTTCAATAAAGGAAATTTTCTTTAGAAAGTTCATCTGGAACCCTCTAGATGTTCAGTAAATAAATAATATTCCCATAATGTTTCATTGGATTTAACTCATTGATTATAAATTCTTATCTTTTACAATTTTCACTTCATTCTTTTTATCTTTCTTTTAATCTAATATTGTGATAATTAATTTGAAATAGATCTAGTATCAGCAATTAAATTATATAATACATGTTAATATACTGTGGGTGTGAATGTGTTTCTAAAACTTTTCTTCAATCAAAAATCAAAAATGTAAGCAAAAGATACTAAAATTCAACAATTTACAATTTAATTTTTCAGGTTTGCTAAAATGAATTCGAAAGAAACCAACGCAATAATTCAGCATCCATCAAGATTAATAGAATTTAAAGAAAGAATGAATAGATTTGCACCAAATAAATTTAAATTAAATAAAAACGAATTGCTACAACTCCAAAAAGAAATTTCTGAATACAAGTTTCCAAAAAATGAAAAAGAAGAAATTAAAACCCTACAAAAAATATTAACAGAATATTTAATTTTTGATAAAAACAATCCAGAAGATGTCAAAAAAGAAATTTATGCACAAATAAACAATCTACAAACAAGAATTAATGAAGGATTTTCTATCATAAGAGGAGAATTATATTTGAGGAATATTATTTTCCTAGAGAATATTATTAAAGAAAGCAATTCAGAAAAACTAAAAAAAAAATATTTGGAAAAATTAAAAAATATGAATGATAAAATTAGAAAGGCAAAAACAAAGAAAATAAAGGAACAGGTTTTAATAATGGATTTGAAAGATGCAATTTGGCAAATGCAACAAGATTTTGATTCTAAAGATTATGAAAATATTCAGATTCTTCTTAATCTTTCTTCGGTTGATATTAACGAAATAGCTGATTTAAAAGAAAAAGAACAAATTTGTAAAGATGTTGATGATCTGAGAAATAAATTAAAATCTGTAGAAATTCTAAAAAAATCACCAGAATTTTCTCGAGACCAAAAAGAATTAGAAGAAACAGCAAGAAATTGCAATTACATTTTCCAAGAATCGACCCAAACAAATAAAAATATAGAAACTAGAAGAAAAACCGAAAAACTAACAGTTAAAGAAGAGTTACGACAAATCTTAAATTTTAAAAGAACCCCTGGTTTAATTAAAACAGATCTACATAAAACTTCTTCTACCTACAAAGGAAAAGAAGTAGAAGTACAAAATAAAAATAAAGTTGAAAAACCTCGATTCAAAAATGGAGAAAACGAATTTAAAGAAATATTAACAAAAACAGTAAGTCTATCTAAAAAAGAAAATTCAAAAATTTATGCAATGAAAAATGTAGAAGAAATGAAGAAAGAAGGAAAAGAAATTCCCAATGAAGAAATTAGTGGAAAGGCATTTCAAGAATCAAAAAATGTAAATTTGGATGAAAAGGAACAAAATAATTTAAAAATTTCTAGAAGCAATTCTACGATTAAAATTAAAACAATTGAGTCTAAAATAGAAGAAATTTTAGAGGAAGTTAAAAGAACTGAAGGAAAATGTGATAAAATTTATATGAATGTGTTGAAAATGAAACATGAATTACATCTTCTAAAAGCACAACTTCGAGAGCAAACAGTTTCTCAAGAAATGAAAAAACAAAATGAAGAAGAATTAGAAGAACCTATTCGTAAAGATGGAGAACAAATTGAACATATACGGAATAAAATAGAAATTTTAAAACAATACCTAAACACCGATTCAGATTTTAATTGGGATGTTGAACTTGCCACTTTATGGTCGGAACTTGATTCACTCAGTACAAAAAATAATGAAAATATGAAAGAAGAAAAGAAGAAATTAGCAAATACTTTAAAAGAAATAGAAAATGAGTACAATGGACAATATGAAACTGCAAGTAAAGCGATAAATAAACCTAATGAAGAAGAAGTTTTAACTGCAAAAACTATAAATTGTAAATTAAATATATTAAAAGAATTAGAAGCCAAATTAAAAGAATTAGAAATCAAGATATGGGATGATGGCACAGAAAATTATGATGAAATTGATTCGGAATTATTAAAATTATTTCAAACAACTAAAGCTATCAATGATGATGCAGATATAACAGTAACAAATACAAGAGAATCTTTCATACAAAAAATTAAAGATATAATGGTGTTATTAAGCAACATGAAAAAAAATTTTCCTCATATTAAAAATTTGGAAACAGCTGTGAACAATTATAAAGGCCGCGATGATGAAAAGGAATATATAGATAAAATAATAAATTTTTTAAAGTTTGAAATTGAAAAAGAAACGACTCATGAATCCATATACAAAAGAATTGATGATTTGATTCAAATTTACAAGAATAAAAGTAAATTGTGTTAATTTTAAATATTTTATGAAATATAAAGTAATTTAAATAAATAAACTAGTTCTGATTCTTTAAACGAGACGCTTTGATTACCTTCTTTTTCAATTTTCCAATTATTTATTATTTTCCCTATGCATTTTCATTAATTTTTCTTTTGTAATTAAATTTTTTAATTTGCAAAAAATATATTTTTCTGAAATCCTCAGTCACCGACTCCTTTGTGTATAGTTAGTTGCATAACTGCAATTTATAAAAACATTTAAGTAACCAATGTGGTTTGTCAGACTTTTGTGTTTGAAGAAATGTAGACAAGTGCACAACATTTATTCAATATTTTATATAAATTTTATATTTTAAATTGATAATTTAACATTTTTACAAAGCAAAAAATATTTTTATTATATTAAAGTTAATATAAAATTAATTTACATTTAATGAAATATTAAATAATTTCAAGCTTAATTATTATGGATACTCATAATTGAATGATTAATTAATGCAAGAGTGGAGTTTATACAGAGATATAATTAGTAATATCCACCATTAATTCATTTCTACAATATTGGCTATATTTAGAGCAACAAACGGTTTGATCAATATTATTTAAAAGGGCTACAAAATCTTCTTTCACATAATATTTAACTTTCAAATTCTGGAATTTTTCAAATTGTTCAGATAATATATTCCAAGATATTTTATCATTGAAAATTTTTATTAAATCATCTATTCTTTTATAAATAGATTTATGTGACACTTCTTTTTCAATTTCTATTTTTAAATGAGTTATTTTTTTATTAATATTATTTTTTTCGTTATTGTATCCTTGAAAATTACATATTGCTGTTTCTAAATCTTTCAGATCTGGATAAAATTTTCTCATGTTGCTTAAGAGTATCATTGCATCTTGTATTTTTCGTTTAAAAATTATTTTGGCCTCATTGAATGTTTCATCGGTTTTATCTGGAATTGCTACAGTTTTTTGAAATAATTTTAATAATTCCGATTCAATTTCATTATAATTTTCTATCCTACTCCATATTTTGTTTTCTAATTCCTTTAATTTAGTTTCCAATTTTATTATTACTTTACTTTTTTCTTTTTTTAAAGTTTCTTCTTCTTTTTGATTAGTTTTTATTTCATAATTCTCATTATATTCATTTTCTATCTCTTTTAAAATATTTGTTAGTCTTTTCTTTTCTTTCTTCATATTTTCATCATTTTTTGTACTGATTGAGTCAAGTTCTAACCATAAATTATCAAAATCAGAATCGAATTTTTGATTTGAATTGTTTTTTGTGAATTGTTTTAAAGCTTCGATTTTATTTCGTATGAATTCTAATTTATCTTTCTTCAATTTATTTTTATTAATATCTACTAAATTCTCTTTTGGAGATATATCTGTTGAAGATTTATTTAATTTTTCTTTGATAATATTTAAAATATTGTTTACCGTATTTTCCAATTTTTTCAAAGCGACAATTTCATTTTCTTTTAAATTTTTATTAATTGTAAGAATTTCGTTGAGTTCTTCAAATTTATCTTCTATGGTTTGGGAATTTCTTTCAATTAAATTATCATGCGTTGCCTTGGTGATTTGCACATTTTTGGTAAAAAGACCCATTTCTGTTGTTGAAGAATTAATGTTTTTATTTTGAAGATTATTTTAGATTTTCCTTTCGAAATGCTTTATTTTGTCCAAATATCTTTCTTTAAATTCTAAATCAACCGAAGCATTCTCAATTTCTATTTTATAAATTTTAAGAATTTTCATTAAATTATTTAAATTTGTATAACAGCAACTATCCTCTTTAAGATCTAAAATATTTAAGGAAATATTTAAACATTTCTCTCCTGCTATCAAGTTTACTTTCTCAAAATTTTCTAATTTATCAATTCCGCATCTTAAGACACCTTTTCTGTCATTAAAAACTTGATCCACTTTTAATTTGAAAACTTGTAAAGCTTTTTCATTCACTTCGAAAATATTTGTATAAAATCTAATCACTCTTAGTCTAGCATAAAATTAACGCCTTTTGACATCTAAAATAAACTTTTCATTAAGTTCTGATATATTCACATTAATTTTTACTTACAATTTAATAAATTTATTTACTCACAATTAATTTAGTCACCTTTAAAATTGATTGAAATAGTGATATTCAATTTTGAAATTATTTAAGATAAGTATATTATCTAATTAATTTTTGATAAGCAGTTTCCTTGATTTTTTTATCAAACTTTTATTTCGTCATTTTTTTTTATGACAGAGTTTGCGCATGCCGTTTAAATTTCTGTTTCGTATTGGATCGCCGTTACTTTATTTTCAAAAATAAAATATGTTATGTTATTTACTGTGGTCTTCAATTTTTTTTTTTTTTTCAATCAACGATTTGATCGTCTTAAATTTTTACGAGTTGTCAGGATTGCACTAAGTTCTTCAAATTAACCTTCTACGTTTTGAAAACCTGTTTCAATTAAATTTTCATTTGGATTATATAATTCTTTGGCTGTTTTATCAGAATTCGCATGAAGTTTCATCCTCATCTTTATTTTCTTGTGTTGAATTTTCTTTTTTCATTTAGAAGATTCTTTTCAATTTTTCTTTTGAAATGTCTTAACGGACACAAAGAAACCAATTTAAAAAATTTCACTGATATTTATAAATTTAATTAAACAAATTTAAAATCAATACGTATAACATATGCAACCAAATTTACATTAAAATGGCGGCGTGTTTTACACCATGTTCTATACATATTTTAATATTTAATTTAATTCTTTCAAGTTTATTTTGGCATTATATACTCTCAAGAAGTCTCAACTGGTTAAATTTCATATTTAAATAGAAACTGTAATGAATTTAAATCTGGCGCCATTTTCATTCCCCTTCATGCAGCCAATTTTTCGTTTGATATTATATCCGTTGGAAAAATTTTTATTGATGATGCCTTACATAATTCTTTTTTCCTATGTAAAATGTTGTTTACTGTATTTTCCAATATTTTCCAAGCCCCTATTTCTTTTTCTTTTAAACTTTTACGGATTTGCATATAAATCCATCGTTTAAAAATTTTTTAGATTTTTAAAAATAAAAGAATAATCATTTTTCCAAACAAGTTTATTTTTAATTCAAAAATTGGCTCATCCTGAAATAGCTTGAAAAATTTCATAACATTTCGAATAAACGGTTTTCAAAAATTTTAAAAATTGGTGAAAACAAATAGTTTTCTGTGCTTTTCACTTACAAATTAAACTGTATGTTACACTTAACTTCTTCGGGTACTAAATGAGAATGATAAATTAAGGGAATCCCTATTTATACATCAAGTTTTGAATGAATTTAGCACGCAAGAGGGGTTTAGATAGTTTAGAACTTTACCAGGAAACAGGTATTATTGCATTTGTTAATCTTTAACGCTTCTAAGAGCCTCATTAAGTTACCTTTAATACAGATATGCAATAATATTTCGTATTCACATAATACCCTTTATTTTTATTTATTTATAATAATCACTAGTGGATAACCTTAAGTGCGGAATAATTATTGAAAAGTTTAATCAGTTTTTCACTTATACATGAATATAATTAAAATTTTAAAATAAACTAAAAAGATCCTCATAGATTTATATACATCTTTTGACTGCACTTTTATTTATTTATCTGCAGTAGATTGAGAACCTTTAAATGCTTCGAACGTGGAAGAATTGTCGGAAAATTTGATAAGTTTAAACCTGCGGGTAATATCTATGATAATTTTAAAAATTGCGTACACGGTAGCGTGCCCGCAGACACTGCCTAATATTATTGAAGGAGTTGGCATTAACCATATTTTTAATCGTTGCAATCCAAATAACGAAAATTCAATTATTTAAAAAAAAGTGCAGTCCTTTCTTTCTAATTAATGCTAAATACACAAAACCTATTTTTTTAATTTGTTTATTACAATTATTACATTTTACAAATTATAGTAGCTGTAGATCAAAAAAAATTATATCGATATGTTATTTGGGAAAGATACTTGATATAGATTCGTATAGCTTGAATTAATATAGAGGACAGGGAAAGTGTACTAGATGTTTCGAGTATTTCTTCATCATTTCTTCAATATGTGGCTAGTTACAGGTTTTGGTAAAGTATATCTTCTACATATCTTACGGGCATTTTCAAAAAATTGCTTCGCAGCATTTTTGGTCGTTTATGAATTATTTGCATCCTATTACCCACGCAAATTGACTTTTGTATCCGATTCCATCTTTACAATAAAATTGACTATTGTCTGATTATATTTCTATGTGATAACAAATTCTTGATATAAATGGCAAACTTTCAAAAATAAAATTTAATGAACAAATGTGGCATTAAAATTCTAGTAAAATCAAAATAGAACCGATCAAAATGCATTCGTTTATACGCCTCATTGCTAACGTATGTATAATGCATAAAACTTCTTTAAAATATTATTCAAAAATTTATTAAATAACTTAGAGATAAAATAGAATCAGAAATATCACAAGAAATTTTAAAGCGAATTAGAGCAAAAAAAGGTTTTAAGTTCTTGTGCGTTTAGTAATAGAGAATTATAACTGGCTTATTGAAAAATTTGAAGATGAAGAAATGCAAAACCTAAAGAAACCGCTATTTCATGCTACTAAATCAATGAAATCTACTTTCGTTTCAGAGCGAAGAACCAACCATTTGAAAATATAAAAGAAGACGATTTAGTGAAAATAGTCAGTACTTTATGTCGCTTTGTATGCTTAGTTCGGATATTGTTTTAAAAATAATTAAACATTTCCAATACAGATTTATTTCGCCATATAGAACAATGGTGGGAGAAGGACATTTACCACAGGATTTATAGCTCTTTTAAAATGGAGAAATAGAATTAATTGCAATTCGAAATTATTTGTTGGGTAACGATGAAGGAAGTAGTTAAAAGGGCAAATGCGAATGGAAAACAGTTTCGGTGTACAAAACTGGTAACTACATGGCTTTAAAAAATGTATTAGTGATAAAAGCTTTCTTTGTAGTAATAATGTTAAATGGTTAAATATTAGAAAATACATTATTACTCCTGTGGAACTCAATAGCTACAGGAATGAATGATTTAAAATATTTTTAGAAGAAGAATAAAGACTTTTAAAGCAAACAAGGCAACAGTCGAAGAATCACCTAAAATGGCAATGTGAACTCACTTGATGGTTAAACGAAAATGTGCTTTAATTGGACATATTTTTATCGAAAAAAATATATACGGAAAACAAGTTCAACAAATTGTACAACCCTGGGAAAATTAATTTCAATCAAATTTGCACATTTTCTGAAAGTTTTGCTTTTTGTAAGAGAATGTTTATTGATGTCTGAATATATGTTAAATTATAAAGGTTTGTACTTATACGGACTAGAACGAAAGAAATTTTATCAAAAAATATTCCAAGCACAGAAGAAATATTTCAGGAATGTCTTGAAGAAACAGGAAGTATAAGAAAGATTTGAATAATTTGTTAGCACGAAAATATAAAGTTAATAGCATTCATAATATAGTTGTGATTTTACAACTTGAATCTTCTTTTTTTGATAAATGTAATTTTTGCATCCGTCTAAACCAGTTTTAACGTCCCTGTCACCTCATGCTTTGTAGGTTCATCTCTTTTTGTGGACCACCATCTTTCTTCTTCTTGAGCAAACGTACGCTACATCCGGTACCCCTACAAATATCTTTTTTACTTTATGTGACAAGTTGACGAAAGGGACCTAAATCTTGACAAATCAAAATTTTGAGTACAGGCCAAAACATTAGTTAAAATCAAAATTTCATATTTTTTGTTTGATATTTTAAACTTTACTGATCAGTTATAATTTTTAAAAACACGTCCAAAATCATAGTCGAAATTTAACCTTCAAACTAATTCAAAATGTCAACTTCAGCAATTTTTGACATTTTTGCGTGATTCTTGCGTCTTTTATTGCCAGAATCTTGTTCTTTAACCAGTGATATCAAAAAATAAATTTTTGCCCTTGGCAAGATAAGGCGCCTTTAGTTAGCTTGCACTACATATATTGAACCGTACATGATGTTCTTACCTGTGTTATTAATAGGTCCTCTTGCAGCAGTAGTATCTTTAGCTGGGACTATTTTGTTGAAGTTATTTGATTCTACATTCTCATAATTTTTTTATCAAATGAATTTTTGTAATACGTTAATACCGACAAGTAAAATTTTGATATTTTATTGTATGTAACCAAGGAACTAAACAATATTTTGTCTATGATTTTGTCATACACTCTTGATCAATTATATAATAATTCAAAAAACGTTTGCGGGAAATTTGAAAATGAAAAATATAGTCATCCTAATAAGAAAGTATTTAATTTTGATTTATTATACCAAAAATAAAATCTTAATTATATAAAACTTATTTTTTTAGAAAAAATTGTTGCACGCACAAATAAATATTTAAATATTTTGAATAACACACACTTCTTAAAAAAAAAATTGAAAAATAAAGCAAACAATTTTTCCAATAAAAAATTTCGTGTACTCTCTCTTAATTTTCCACGTGATTTGTTTTTTCATTTTTAAATTGTTGCAATTTTTCCAAAATTTCTTCAAACTTTTTTATAACAGATTGATGCGTTGCCATTTTTTCAATTTCTATTTCAATAAATTTTCCAATTTGCTTTATATTTTCTTCTTGAGAATAACTACCATTAAAATTTTCCACAGCTATCTCAAAATTTTTCAAATAATGATATAATACCCTCATATTACTCAAAATCAACATTACATCTTGCACTTCTTTTATCAATTTTCCTTTGCTTTGTAAAATCGTTTCTTCAGTTTTATCTTCAATTCTTTTAACATCTTGAAATATTTTTATTAAATTTTTCTCAATTTCTGCATATGCATCATAATTCATCCAAATTTTTTCTTCAATTTTCTTCAATTCAATTTGCAATTTTTTTAATTTTTCCAAATTTTCTTCTATTTCTTCACAAGATAAAGTTTTCGGTGCATTTTGTTTCTTTATTTCATATTCTTCATCCAATTTTTCTAATTTCATTATGATTTTCTTGCGCTTTTCCTTAATATCAAGATCACCATATGATTGAATTTGATCAACTTGAGAAAACCCTTCTTGTATTTTATTATCAATGGAAAAATATTCATCTTCTAATTTTGTGCCTTGGAATTTTAAAATTAATGGAACAATTTCTTTTTCAATTTTCTTTTCAATTTCTTTCATATTTTCCATTTTCATTTCTTTAATTTCCTTTTTTAAATCTTCTGCTGCTTTACATTTTATTGAAGAAATTTTTTTTAAATCGGCAGAACTTAGTTTTGAAATTTCTTTGCTTTTTAAATTGTACAGAATTTTAACGGTTTCTTCAAAATTTTCTTCTAAATTTTTTAAATTTGCTTTGAAATTGTTTCTTAAATTCCTTTTTTGAAGTTTTGAAATTTCAGTTTTAATATCTTTTTCTGCTTCTTCTGATCCATCGTAGAGATATGTGACATTGTTTAAATAAGTTAGATAGTTCTCTTCTATTTTTAAAAGATTTTCTTCAATCATTTTTGAATTTTTCGAACCGTCTTTGAATTTATTTTGAATTTCTAATAATTTTTCGTAAATTTCTTTTGGATTTCCTTCTTGATTTTTTAATAATTTAAAAATTTCATTCATTTCTCTTTCATTTTTATATTCTTCTGTCAAATTTATTTTATTTTCTTTTAGACTTTTAGCTTTATTTAAACCTTCTCCATATTCTTTTTCTACAGTTTTTCCTTCGATTTGATCGGCTTCTTTACTTTGTTCTAGCAGATTAGATTTTCCTTCGTTCCTATTTAAATTTTTATTTGTTGTAAAATTTTCAACTTTCTTGTTTAAATGTTCTTCAGTTTCTTGTTTTTCTTCATCTTCGCATGGATAATTCATTTTCTTTGCAGTTTTGTTTTCATTTTCTATTAAATTTTCATTTTCATTTATTTCTATCCTTCTAAAACTTTCAGCTATCTTCAAATTTTCTTTATCTTCAATTTCTTGTTTCTTGCTTTTATTCATACTTTTCCAATGTTCTTGATTATCTTTGTTTTCCTCTTTTGAAGCTTCTCCTTCATTTTCGTCGATTTTCTTATTTTCTGTAAGAAAATTCATTTTCTCTTCATTTTCATTTATTTTTGCAATCGTAAAAGTTTTTGTTACAATAGCATTCTTAGGTTCTTCTGAAAAATTATTTTGCTTTGTTGTCCCAGCATTATGTATATGCTTTTTCCAATTTTCGTTTCTTCTTTCTTCTTTTGTTTTCAATTTCTTTGTCATTTTCCGATTAATAACTTTTGTGCAAATTTCTTCTTCATTTTTCTTATTTTCAAAAATATCCTGATTATTTAAAATATCTTCTTTTTGTAAATTTGTTTTCCTTGTTTTTGTAAATTCATCTTCAATTTTCTTCTTAATTTCATTTTTGTAAAATAAATTAATTTCTTTTTCCCTTCCTTTCTTTTGCGTATATCCCGGCCCTTGTTTCTTCTTTCCTATCACACGTTTTTCAATTTTATTTATTTCTTTCAAAAAATCTGGAAAATTCAGTTTTCCAATATCGTTTTTAAAAGTCTTGAATTTTTCTTTTAAAATCTTCAAATTTTGATTAAAATAAATTTCCGTTTCTAAAAAATTCAAATAAATTTCCAAAAAATCTTCAAAATTTTCCAAATCATTTTGTGCGTAGGAAATTAATAGCTCGATTTTTCCGAGAAATTTTTGAAATTTTGTTTTTGCTGCATTGGTAACTCTTGAATTTTTGAAACTTTCCACTTCGTCTTTGAATTGTAATAAAGGGCCTAATTTTAACCGAGGTATAATTAAATAAAAATCGTTTAATTTTTTTAAAAAATAATCAAATGTTGACGTCATCTAAAAATGATTTTTTTAATTTTCGTTTTAATGTATAGAAATTTTTCACTTACGTTTTAAAATTTTTCGTAGAATTTTCATTTAAAAATTTGTACTGCACGGTTTACGAAGGTTAAGTTTCTAGCTATTCATTATCAAATTGTTAAGTTATCTGATAAGATTTGTTAAATCAATAATTTTTTATAATTATATTTTATACAGGAAAGTTTCATTTTTCGAAATTAATAAATAGAAATTTGAAAAATTAAAAAATTGTGTGAAAAGCCAAAAATTTCCTAAAAGTAAAAAATATCGAAATATCAGTTTATGTAGGGAAAAAAATTAAACTTCCTAATTAAAAAAAAAAAAACAGATGAAAAATTTATTTATTCATTTTTAATTTTTAAAAATCCGTATAATTTTCTCCATTAATTGGATACGTCACACACAAATTCGTTGCAACATAAAATTTAATTTCCTGCAAAAATCTATTTTTAACCTCTTGGGAAATTCCGAAACTTTCTTCAACTTTCCTCAACAATTCCAAAAAATTTTCTTTTCCAAACTTTTCTACCTTCAAAAACTCAAATTCTTTTCTCAAAACATCCATCTCTCTCTTTTCTGCAAACATCTTCTCACACCTTACAATCCTATCACATATAGCTTGATGCATCTCATTCTTCTTCATTTCTTTCTTTATTTCTTCTATTTTCTTCTGAATCCATTCATCTTCAATTGTTTGGGATTTGTAATGAGTAATCGCGTTTTCTAAGAATGTTAAGTGGGGGAATAATATTTTCATGTTGCTTAGCAACAACATAATTTCTTGTATTTTTCTGGAAAATTCTTTTTTCGCTTTAAAAACCGTTTCTTCTTCTTTGTCTTCAATTTTCTTTAAATTTTGTAAGAGCCTCAATAATTCCAAATCAATTTGTTCATAAAATTCCATGCTGATCCAAATTTTGATTTCGATTTCTTCCAAGCTTTTTCCTATTTTTTTGATTTGATTCAATTTTTCTTCTATCTCTTCATTTGTTAAAGTTTTCGGGGCTTCTTTTTTCTTCTTTTCATATTCTGCATCTATTTCTTCTAACTTTTTATTTATTTCCATTTTTCTTGTTTTGATTTGTGGATTACCATCGGGTTGGATTTTGTCTAGTTCGAAGAAGGCTTGTTCTATTTTTGATTCTAGAATAAAATAAGTTTCTTCTAATTTAGTACCTTTGAAAAAAAAAATTTTAAGTAAAGAAATTATTTCTTCAATTTTCATTTCTAGTTCATCCAATTTCTGATTTTTCTTAAAAATTTCTATTCCTGCATTTTTTTCTTCTATTTTTTCATTTCCTTTATTTTTTAAATTTCCCGCGTAAATTTGAGTAAAATACATTTTCGGTTTCTCTGTTCCTTTTTCTTCTTCTTTAATTACATCAAATTTTTCGTCGCTTTCTGGAATTTTTATTCCTTTCTCATTCATCTCTACTACTTCTTCAAGTTTTCTTGCCAAAATTTTTTTTTTTTCTTTTAAACTATTTTCTGATTCTGTACGTACGTCATCAAGATCCGTCCATAGATCATTTATTTCCAAATCCAAATTTTGTTTTTCTTCCGTTTTTAAAGAATTTATTTTTCCTTCTATTTTTTCCAACTTACTTTTTATTTCATAAAAATTTTTACTTCTTCTATCTACTTTTTCTTCTTCATTTTGACCTTCGCATTTTTCAAAATTTTCTTCCGGGATGATTTTTCCATTTTCTTCTAAATTTATTGATTTTCCTTTGCTTTCTCTTGCTACCATTAATTTGTAAGTGTATTCACGTAATTCATCTTCTTTATTTGTTTGTTGATTGTTTTTAGGGAATTGTTTTAATTTTTCAATGATTTCGTTTTGATTTTTGATTTTTTCTTTTGTAAATTGTTCTAGTTCTATTAATTTCTTTAAGATTTCTTGTTGTGGTAATGGAATTGTATTTGGATGTGTTTGTATTTGTTTCTTTAAACTATTTATTCTTTCCAAAAGAATTTTCCAATTTTTATAACTGTTGTTGTAGAAACACTCGGATTGCAAACGGTCGAATAAACCGATTATGATGTAATTTTCCATTATTTTCCGAATTTATATCTGAAATTAAAATTTAAAAAAATCAAAATGTGAAAACGTAGAAAACGTGAAAATAAAAAAATTTAATTCGATTTTCATACTTTTTTTTTCTTAAATTCGTAAAGAAAATCCTAGAAAATTCTACTTTTCAAGAAAATTCTCATTTTCTCTAATGGAAAATTATTTAAATATTCTACTTACATTTTCATTAAACAAATTTTTCTTCAATTTTTAGTGAAAATTTCTAGACAGTTTCTTTTTTATTCAATTTATTTTAAAATGCAACCAAATTGAAGTTGGGAAAACCTGCATTCAGTCAACGTGTTATCTATTTCTAGATAAAGTAATCAATTTGTAGATTTTTTGTTTTCATAGAAAAAAAAAACATTATCAATAATAAACAGGTAGCTCCATCTATATTTATGTTTAAATTTAAATTTTAAAAACTAAAAAAAAAAATCAATTCAATTTTTTTTTCGATTATTTCGATAAGGAATAGATGAATGAAGAAACAATACCGGAAACAAAAAAGCTTTTCCAGCCAAATGATATATTTATAAATCTAATTAATATAAATGAGGCTTACAAACATAAAAAATTAAATATTTTATAGCACGCTAGGCTTTTAATAAAATAAAAAATAAAAATTGATAATAATTAAACAAATCGGTTTAGCTAAAAACAAAATGCATAGCTTATTAATAAATTATTTCTAAAATTAATAAAGTAGGCTTTGTTATTTATTAACAAAACTAAAATCTAAGCGACCTTGTCATCTAACACCTTCATATTCTTCTTAATAATTTCCAATACCTCCCTCTTCATCTTTTTAACTTCAGGATCTTTCTGATCTTCAATTCGATCTAAATCCAAAAACAATTTCAACAAAGCTTCATCTAAAAAAATATGATCGTTATCTTCTTTAATTCCATTAAATTCCATAACTTTAATAGAAAGATCGTCAACTGATCTTCGGATCTTTTGTATTTCTTCTAAAACGATCCTTTTGGAGCTATTAGAATTTTCTTTTGATCTTTGTTCTAAAAGATCATAATTCTTATTAAGTTGATCCACGATCTCAGCATGTTTCTTCATAATTTCCTGATCTTCAAAAAGATTTATATTATTAAGATCCCCAGCTAATTTCATCAAACTTGCATCGAGGGTTGCATACATTTCATCTGATTTATTTCCGGCAAATTCAATAATCTTCTGATTAATTTCCAAAAGATCATTCTCAATTTTATTAATTTCTGAATGTGAAAGGGATAAAGGATCTTCAATCCTTCCAGTACGTTCATTTAAATATTTTTTTAAATTTCTTAAATAATCCAAATAACTTTCTTTTTCTATTTCTCCAGAAGGAATCGAATGAAGATCTTCTTCACAATTTTGAATTTCTTTGATCAATTGGAAATATTCTCCATCATCTCCGGAAAATTTTTGAACATTTCCATGCAACCTCATCATATTTTGTTTTGAAATTTCTAATAAACTCACTTGATTTGATTTGACTGATCTTTCTTCTAAATCACCTAAGAGCTTAATGATCGTTTCTTTAGTTGATCCAACAGCTTTGATCAATTTTTTTCCAGAAACTTTTACATTATCCAAAGTATAAAGATGGGAATTTAAAGCACTTTCTAAGACGATGTAATCCTCACCTTTATATACACCTTGGAAAATTTCAATTCTTTTTTCCAAACTTTGTAGATCATGAAGAATTTCTTTAATCTTCAATTTTTCATCATTTTCTTCAACTTTTTTGGATAAATTCTTTTCAAGTCGCTCGATATATTTAAGTACATTAATTTTTAAAGGCCAGAGGTCCTCAAAATTCCTCACATCAACCCCTTCAATAATATTTTTATAATCTTCTAAATCTTTCTTTAATTTTTTGCTTTCTTCATTTCCCCCTCCACTTTTTAAAACTGCAATTGAAGCTTCCGTTCTACCCAAACGCGTTTCTATATCTATAATTGTTTCTTTAAGTGTGTGAATGGAAGGCGGACGTGATATGACCGGTTGATTTATTTTTTCAATGAAACTTTCATTGATTTTTCTTGATTTACGTAAAGTTCTTTCTCTTGCATTTTCTACGATGCGATTAGAAGGTTGCATAGATTCTAAATTGTGTTTATAACGAAGAAGTTGTTCTTCAATTTCATCTTGAATTTCTTCATCTGTAATTGCATCTGATTCGATATTTTTTTGTATTTGATTTAATTCAAAATCAATTTCCCTGATGTTGTTGATCATTTGATCGTTTTTTTCAATTTTTTGATCTTCTTCGAACCTTCCATTTTCTTCTATTCTTCTAGTTTCTTCACTTCTTCCATTTACCCTTCGATTTTCTTCTATTTTTGGATTTTCTGCAATTTTTTTATTTCCTTCAATTCTTCTATTTTCCTCAAATCTTCCAGTTCCTTTTAAAGTTTTTTTGACGGAATATTCAATATCTTCAAGGATGTTATGTAAACTTGCATGTTTAACTAAATCAAGTGGGCGGCCTTGTATTTTTTCCCAATCTTTCTTCAAAGTTTCTGCATTTTTAAGTAAATCATCAATATCCAAACTTTTCGGTCTTTGATTTTCTCCTTTTTCATTCATTTTCTTCAACAACATTTTAATTTCATTAATAATCAACATTTTTTCATTTTTGACTTTTTCAAAAGAACCAATTGGGTTTAATTGCGACCATAGCGCCCTCAATTTTTGATCTAAATTATAATAAACCTCCCCATTGGAATTTCCACTAAATTTTTCAACCTCAGCTTTACAAATCTGTATTTCCTTTCTTAAACTAGCCAATTGGGAAAGTTCTTTTCTCATCACAACCTCATTTTCGACAGCCTTCTTCTCTAATTCATTTATTATCCTTTTGATCAACGTTTTTGCATTGAAAATTCTTTTTTTCGCATCATCATTTGGAGCTTGTAGATTTTCCAAAGCCCCGAACAATTCCCTCAAACGTAGATTTAATTCTTTATAATTAAGATCCCCTTTACAATCCTCAAAGGTCAAAGCTTGAACCTCAAGATCACTCAAATCTTGTTCGATTCTCACAATCACCAGCATCGCATCTTCATTTGATTTTCTAATCGAACCGGTTTGAGTGATCTTCTTGTTCATTTTTGATATTCTTCCCGATAAAATTTCATGCTTCGTTTTTAAATCTGGAGTTTCCGGTGGACTCAATTTTTGTATATCCCTCCCCAATATCTCAGTTTTCTTTTTTAATATCTGCATCTTCTTCTGATTCATTCCATTTGCATTATCACGTATCTCATTCTCTAACGCGTTCGTTATCCTTTCTATCTCGGAAAGTCTTTCTAGATGTACACTTGGTTGCCTGCTTTCCCTATCCAATTTCTTGACGTCTTGTGATATGAATGAGGTGGATTCCACCGTGGCAAGTTCCAAATGTGCTTCTTCCCCCTCCCTCTCTTTATCTTTTAAGATTTGTATACAATCGTTGATTTCTTTAAGGGCGGAATTTAGTATCGCGATTTGTTCGGATTTTTTCGTCGTTCGTCGAAATTCTTGAAGTTGTTCGGCTTGGAGTTGGAGTTTTCGATGGTAATCGTTGTTTTTGTGTGGTTCGTATTTTGATTCGATTTCGAAACGGATCGCACGAATTTCTCGTGTGTGGTCGTGGATTATTTTTGATTTTCGACGTTTTGAGGGGCTGCGCTCTGGTGGTGGAAGGTCTTTGGTTGACGTATTGCCCATTTTGTAGCTGAAAATGATATAAATTTAATAAAGTTGGTAACAATGATTTGTTAAGAAATTTTCGATGTTCTTTCTTTTTTAATTAAAAAGTGTCAAATGCTAAAATAAGGACCATTCGTATGTTAAAAAATCAAAATGTCATGACGAAATGCCTAAATATCAAGTCTCGCATATCGAAGTATCAAATATTAAAATTTCAAACTGTTCAATGTTAAAGATTAAAAGACCAAATTTTCAAATGTTAAAATATCAGATTGACTGGAAACTTTTAATTTTGACATCTAACATATTGACATTTTTTGACATGTCTGATATATTTTTTATTAAATTTTTTCAATTCATTTTTTGTTTTTTGATGTTTGATGTTTTGACATTTCGAAATTTTGCAAGACATAGTAAAACATCAAATATCAAATTTGGAAATGGTAAAATCAATATGTCAATTAGTAAACTTTTCACAATTTTAAACGTCAACATCTCAAATGTCAAAATTTTATTTTCATTTTTAGAATATTTCAAAAGAATTGTTATTTCCATGACAACAGAAATAAACAAATAAAAATGTTTTCGATACAAAAAAAAAATTCAAAGTTTTAAAAAAAGTTCGAAGTAGAGTTTCAAAAAGTTTCAAAATAGTTGGCAACCTATCGATCTAATCACCTCATTGATTAATCATTAAAATCAACAGTGGAACGCTACAAATATAATTATGATCATTAAAAATTAATGAAATTGACATTGATCTGACAGTTTTAACTTACTTTTTGTATGTAAGTCAATCAAAATGTAAATTTCCAAACTATTCTTTGTGGTTGTTTCTGCAGATAAAAATCACATTTTCCAAATTTTTCTATGAAACAGGTGTGAACTAATCAAGATTTTAATTCTACTCGATACACTTGTTTGTTATCATCCTTATCAAGTTTATCAAAACTGTTTATCTTGTTTACACAAAGCAATGTAGTAATTAAAAATATGCGATGAGAATAAATTGGATCCTAACAAAAACCTTTCGGATCGTTTGTTTTCAACATTTCATTTTAATTAATAAATCATTTTCTTTGGCATTTATTTTATTTTAACAATAAAATGTAACAAAACAGCAAGGACACATAAACAAGAGACGAATAAACGGTTTATTCCCGTTAATTTACTGCCATTTGCAATAAAACATTAGCGACAAATTCTACTACCTATCATATTGCCAACTTACGTTTAATCAGTAGACTGTCCGATCAGAACAGTGTTACCAACGGTATCATAACATCATACAACTCCTTCAAACCAACATCCCCACATCCTTGTTCCCCTCGTTACAAGACAAAAATTAAAAGAAATTTGAAGATACGAAAGTTAGAGGAAATTTGCAGATTTAAAAAATAAAATTAAACTTTCTGATATGCCATAATTCAAAAATGGGCGTGTCGATTTCAGGGAAACTTCAGCAATTTTAAGTATATATCTTCTTTTTTTCATTCCTAAAATTACTATTTATGTCGTTTTTTAAATTTTGATATTACGAACAAGACATTTTAAATGTCAAAATGAAATAGACAATTGTCGAAAGTAAAATGTCAAAGTTAAATATCAAATATCCAATCAAACCTCAAAAAATTTCTAAAAGGAAAATGAAGGAGGAAATTTAATATTTCAAGATAAAAAAAATTTAAAAAAAACAACTAAAATATATTTTTAAAATTTAAAAATTTGTAACTTTGGCGGGAATACTAACATTAGTTTCCCCCTCCACCATATAACCATCAAAATCATCTTCAGTAGTCGTCCCATCCAATCCATCATCAGTACTCCCCTCCAAACCTTCAGAAGTATCATCTTCAGTAAAATCCACACTCTCCAACCTTGTCATTCTCACATCCCCAGCATTTTCTATCTCATACTTATTCTTAACTAATCCAATCGCAGATGTCCGATTAAAGTCCATCGTCAATTTGGATTCCAAAATCTTCTTAAAATCGTCTAAACTATGAATTTTTTCACGTACTGGAACGTTTTCTTCATTTTCTTCTTCTTCTTCTTCTTCGTCTCCTTCACTGTTCTTATAAGTACCAGTAGAAATTTCTTCTAAGATTTTGATTGAATCTTTCGCATAATTGATTGCAACTTTGCGTTCATGTTTGATATGTTGTTGATCATAACTTTCAATCTTTTCTAAATCCGTTATGCAACGCAAAAAACTTTCTTCCAAAAAGTGATAAGTGCGGGAATTTTGAATTCCTTTAAATAGAAGAACTTCATCACGTAAAGTCATCATTTTCTTTCTTATTTCATGAATTTCTTCTAGACTTGCTTCTTCTTTTGTTATTCTTTTCTTGTATTTATCGCTCTTCTTCTTTTTGAGCTTCTTCTTTTTCTTTTCGACTGATTTAGTTTCTTCCACTTTTTCTTCAAAGTGTGGGTGCGCATAATTCGGTTCATCGATATCTTCTTCTTCTACTTCTCCTTCTTCTTTTTCTTCTATTTCCGGTGCTTCTATTTGAATGAGTTTAACCTCAACGAGTTCTCTATCAGCTTTTTTGGGAATTTGTGCGTATATTTCCTCTTTTGCTTCTTCTTTATCGAAGAGCTGATTTAATGTTCTGAGCTGTTCTTCTACCCGATCGACTGATTGGTCGAAAAGTTTTGCATTTTTGGAAATAAGTTCTGGTGCGATGTTGTGGAGAAAAGTTTTGACTTGTTGGATGTTGTCGTAGATTTGTTGGTATTCTTCCTCTGTTTTTGTTTCCGGTTTGATTTTTTTGAGTTGTTTGGAAATTTCCGCGAATTTTTGACGGATGTTTTGGAATTGCTTTTTTTGGGTCTGACGGATGCTTTTGTTGCGTTGGAATTCTGGTTCCTTTTGTTTGGATATTTTGGCACCCACTGGAATGAAAAAAAAATATGTTAAAAAAAATTATCAATATGTTTGGTCATGTTGAATCTGTTGACTGAGGTTTTGTTTTTCCTAGATATAAATTTAGGAACATTCTTCTTCCTTTCGAGTTCAAATTGTATTATTTTAAACTGCCTTCCCTTGGTGGAATGATAAATTAGTGGTGGTGCTTTACCATCAATGATTGGTTATCCTACGTCTTGTCTATTGCTAAAGAAAGATTTTTAAGAAAACCAGCAAGTTGGTTATCTACTCGTTTATAATAATTTAATAAGAATCTGGGTTGTTTTATGATCCCCTTTGTGCAAAAAAACGTGATAGTATACAAAGGTTCGCATATGTACAATCTTATTTAAGAAATTTTACCAACATCGAATATTTTGAATGCGTAAATTAGAATCTTAGATCATATATATGCTTAGATCTATATTATACATACATGATCTAAAGCGGCGTTTGCACTAGGTCATTAAATGAGTTACTTACTTGTACCAGTAACTTTCAAGTTAAGAACTGCAATGTAAACCTTATTGTTAAGTACAAAAAGGAAGAAAAAATGAGGTATATTTACATGCTTTGTGAATTATTGAGTGTTATAATACTTGTACTGTCGAAGCAAGTAAAAATTATTTATGTAAATACTTACCTAGTGTTTGGGTTAGTTAACTAACCTTGCTAGTACTAATACATGTAACTGGTACAAGTAACTAACCCTGTGTAAACGCCACTTAAGTTTATTTGATTTACAGTTATACAACCAAACTTACACAACAAAATGGTTATTCGTACTGACATCCATTTTTATTTATTTATAGATTTGTTCATAGTTTCAACACTTTCAACTTACTATTTTCAATTTCCTTTGTATTCTTACTCAAATTCCTTCAATTCTTTTCTTTATCCTTTTATTTCCTTCTCGTTTCACATTTTCTTGAAACTGATCTATCTCTAGATCTAAAAAAAAAATTTTAATAGTAAAAATAATAAAGAACAGATCTTTTTGAATCAAATAACTTATTTCTTTATTGGGAAAATTGCCGACATTTTGTTTTAAAAAGTAAAATCTAATTGATTTAAGTAAAAAAATGTTCTTACCTTTGATTTAATTTTTCAAACTTTTCTATCGTTGATCAAAATATAATGAAATGAGTAGTTGGAGTGTATTGCGAGAACTAATCAGTTTATGTACATTTGATAACGCTAGATTTCTTATCACTTTATTATTTTAAATTTAAATTTTTGGGTGGAATTACCGGATGCATCATTCATTATCCAAGTTGGTTGTGATAATTATTGCAACTTGATTAAATTAAATGCATTTATATTAAAGAAACATGTATCGAAAACGTTTTTTTGGTTATCAAGGAAACATTATAAATACAAATTAAAAACACAAAATTCGAAAATTTCAAAAAGTGGAAAATTAAAAAAATTGAAAGTTAGAAAATTTCGAAGACGATAAAATTGAATATTAACAAATTGATAAAATTGAAAAATGGAAAACTTAACATTGAAAAGAAAATTTAAAAAATCATAAAGCTCCAACATTTCAAAAATAAAACTAAAAACTTGAGAATATTCAAAAATTAGAAAATGAATAAATGAAAAATTTGGGAAAATAGAAAAATATTAATAAAGCAAAAATTGAAAAAAATCAAATATAATGTATTATGTGTAAATTTGGTGGCCTAAGCTTCTAACATCAAAGTGAAAAACAAATTAATCATCCATCATGTTGATAAAACAGAGATAAAAGATAAGAAATTTTTTATCAGTTTCCAATTAAATTTTTCCCTTCGTTTACTTTGTTATTTATCGACAATGGAACCATTCAATATATTACAAACTGGAACAAATTTACATAAATCCGTTAAAAATTTTGAAGTTCAAATTAAAAAATTGGAGGCAAATGATTTGCTCAAAAAATCTAAAATGTTAGAATATCATTACAAAGAAGTTTTACACAATTTGGAGCAAATTGAGTATCACATGGAACAGATTGAGACATACTGTCAAAATTTTGAGGAACTCAAAATTTCGGTAAGATACATATTTTGGATTTGTTTTTTTTTTTTATTATTATTTTCGCGATTTTCATTTTTGCGAAATATCCGGGAAATTTTGAAAAATGTCAATAAATATTTTTCAAATGTCAAATTATGAAATCAAAATTTGTTCTTATTTTAATTTTTTTGTTTTGCGTTTACAATTTTTCTATTTTTTTATTAAGTTCTTTTTTCGAATTTACGAAATTGCGGAATTGATTTTTGAGTTTGCTGACTTTTAATTTAAGATTTCTCAATTTTCTGACTTCAAATTTTCAACTATTGAATTTTTAATTTTTCGAAACTCTGAAACAAAACAAAACAAAAACTGATAAATGAAATGTTAAAAATGAATTAAAAAATTGAAATTAGAAAAAAGTTCATGATATTTTTGTATCATTTTCACAGAAAAAGCTAAAAAAAATATGAAAACCAATTTTCTTTTTTTATTTTTATTATATTATTTTTTAGTCTGCCCCACCACCAACATACGTGCAATCCAAAATAAACCCCACAGAATGGAAATCATTTTCCGAAAGTATATCGACTCACAGAATTTCCACGAATTTTTTAGAATCACCGATTAAAGAATTTACAAGAGTAGAAAATTCTTTAAGACGCACTCCCGTTCGTGCTTTCAAATCAATGGATAATATCACTGAAGATCCAATCATCGATCCTTCTCAAGTCGATGTAAAACGAAGGATCGCCATTGACAGAAAAAGAAACTCAAAAAGAAATTCGTACAGACTCTCTGGAAATTTTGACATAACGGTACAACATTTTTTAAATAACCGCCAATTTTTATTTTATTTTTGTTGTTATTTTTATTTTAGTACACCTGAAGGATCATGTTCATGGCACACTGGATCATTAAGAATCTATTATTGTACTTGTTTATTTAGTAAATTTATTTATTTTTATTGTTTCATTTATTCAAATGCCTACTTTTGTTATTTTCATACAATAAATACAAATATGAAAAGAAATGAGAAAAGCAGATAAAAATGAAGAACATAATAATGAATATCTATAACTTTAATACCCAATAAATTAATCAATCTGTATTAATTCATTGCCCTTTTGAAATTGTAAAATGTAAAATATTTAATAGATGCTGATTCCCATGGTTTATCTTACCAATAGTCCATTCTAAATGTTATTTATACACAGAAATTTACTATAAATTTATTTTAAAATGTCAGAATTACATATATAATAAAATAAAAAATTACAAAATATACAAAGAATTATAAACAATATAATCTAAGTTAATTAATGCTTAAATTGGCAGAAAATTAGATGAGGGGGAATGTGTAAGATTATGGCATCGGAAGTGAATATTGTAGAAGTATTAGTGTTGTTGAAAAACTAGAAAATTAAGGAATTAATAATAATTGGAGCATTTTGCTGGTGTCAAGAACCATTTTTTTATTCCTCAACAAATATCACAAATTGTACTAAGCAATTTGAACTGCAGAAACTCTCACCAAATATGTCTAGGTTACCAATCAAACTAACCGACAATGAAATGGAAAATATTAAAATATTTTCCATTAAAATAGTTTTCAAATTAATTTCTTTAATCAAGTACATAATTACTCCCTTCCAAATTTTCAGCCAACGTTTTGTAATTTCATAAAAATTTGACAGTACAAAAATTTTTTCGGATTGTAAAATAGACAAATATTTGTGTATCTAAAATTGGCTGAAGATTTGAAGGAAAATTTGACAATGCAATTCTACCTGCAGAACTGTTTTTTTTTCTTCGTGATTGCAAAATGAGGCACAAAGATGGACTAATGAAAAAGTTTTTAAAAAGCAGCTGTACGCTGGACGTAAATGACGGTCCCTAAAAAAGAAAAATATATCAATCAAGTTCATCATGCTGCAGAAAGAATGACAATGGCCAAGACGAAGTGTATAATAAAACTGAAATTTGGTTAATTTAATAGCTTCCATTTCAAGCCGATTAGCATGACAAAGTTACTAAACATTTTTGGTGAGCATTTTTGCAACATAAATTTAGCAAGTTAGAAAACCAAAAAGAAGGCTACTTAAATTTGAAACAAGAAGAGTATCAATACGGCGTGGTGGAAACTCAGCAACCCTTAGCGAGCCATATGAGCGAACATTCAAGGTCAAATCAAGAGCAGAGAAAACATTTGTAGTAGGCGGACGAAGACGAAATACCACTGTTTCCATAGAGAGCTTGAAACCTGCATATGTGTTAGCAGATCGTGATCCAAATGAGATGAATCTGGAACAAACACCTGGTGAAGTAGTCATCGGCGTATCCAGAAAAGCCCACATCAAGATCAGCCACCAACAGTACCTCAAGATCAGGAGAGATGAACTAGATCAGACACACGAGTCCCATTTTCCTGAACGACTCCAATTTTTGTGATCCACCTTGATCACTAGCAGGGTACTGTGACGATCACCGACTTTTCCAAATTTTACGTCACTGAAATTTTAATTGAAATGTAATTAGTTTTGGTACAGAGAAATAATCCCTTACAACAACCTTCTAGGGTGCAAATTTCTGGTGTCTAATTTTCTAAGAAACAGTACCAGCACCCTTTAAATAGAAACAAATTGCGCTTCTCACTCTCTTTCCTTAACCTATGTCCGAACTGTAATCAGATGGAAGATATTTATGATGTAATATTTTATTTGTTTATACCTTTATCTATTTCATGTAATTTGTGTTTTACTTTGTTATTTTATTTAAATATATTTTAAATATTATTTTTATCTCTATTTCAACTACATTCACCATACATCCAAATAACCATTATTGGTATTTAAAAGAACAGGATAGCTCTACATAAGCTGGTTCAAACTTCCTAGACACAATTCACAATTTTTGTACAGGAATTCTATTACTTTAACTCTGTTCCAGCGGGAACTTTCTCCTTCAGAGTTGTGCTAATAATTAAATTTACTAACTTTCACATTTGGCATTTTTTCAACTGTTTCATCAAAGGATTTATTTATTTTTTTTTTAATGTAATTAATTGAAATGTACAAGTGGATTTATGAATATGTATTAGTATTTCTTTAATTTTTCATAATACTTATTCAATCCTTTCCCTTGTATAAGTGTATGTATTACATTTCTTAATGTTTACCTTGCCTCGTTTGGCCAATAATGGCATTTGCTCTCAATTATTTTCCTCCATTTTGACTATTGGTTTCTTTATCTTCTATGACAACAAAGTTGGATCCCCCATCCTCAGTGGTACAGGAATAATGGATGACTCTCTGTGGTGGTATCTGCCATATCCCCATATCCCCATGTTAATTTTTTTTTAAATCTTTATAATTTATGTGTTAGGTAAAACATGATTTTGATGCATTTGCAATGATTTGCAATTTTTCATAATAATATGATTTGGTATCTATGAGAACGAATCCTACGCCAACTTTTTGAATCATAAGAAATATTATACCTTCTAATAGGCAATTTGTGCGACATGTGCGCCCATCAAGTGATTGGTAGTATAAGTTATTTGTTCTGTAGGTAGTATTTTTAAGCTAATCAATTTGTACTCATAAAACTTTTCTTTTTGCAGTTGCTTTATGTATGAGAAACTATCAAATATTTAAATCCACAACAAACGTTTCTTTAATGAACAGAAAAAATTTTAGGGTAGATTTATTTAAAACAATTAATTTATCATAAATTAGTTAACAAATATATACAACAAAAAAGAAAAACGTATGCAACCCAATATGCACCTAAATAAACAAATCCATTCAACATTCAAATATTTTGTTATGAAATCCATTTAAATCCGCACATTAACATTTAAATGACTTTTCGCTAACACACTCGCATCCAAATCAACCTTCACTTGCGTCAAATCTTCCAAAATCTTCTTTTTCCTTTCTTCCAATTCAATTTGTGGCGGTATATGCCCCAAATAATCCCTAATATCATAAATTTCCTTAATCAACGAATCGTACATATCTTCACTCCGCACTCTCCTTATCTCCATTTTAATCTGTTTAATTCGAAACTCAACTTTTCCAAGCTTTTCTTCGGCTGTCAAACTTTTATTTGATGAATTATTTTTTTGAACCATCCGAACCATTTTTTGACCTTTAAAACAACCCATTATCACGTTACCCATATTCGACAGATTGATAACTGAATGAGGGTGTGTGATAAGCTGATAATTATTTTTGCGCGTACAAAATGCGCAAAAAAATAATCGAAGTGCTATTCTAAAAATAACAACCTGATCACTTAATGTTTATAAGAAAATCAAACAAGCCTAATAAAAAATAACAAATTAAATCATGACATCTGTGATTTAAGAGACCAGATTTACCAATTGAATTAAATTATCATTTTGTGGATCAGAACTATCACTTTCTAGGTAGTAACTATCACTTTCCAATTCAAAATTATAATTGCAGACTTGATTTTTTGGAATTAAAATATTACTTTTTAGTTTGGAATTATCACTTATCACTTTATAGACTAAAATTGCGATTTTTTCTTCTTCTAACTTTATTTTCACCTAAAATAAAAGTAAAAATACATTTTAATTTTGATAATAAGATGAATTATTAAATAAAAACTTACCACAAATCCGATTGTTAAGTGATTAAAAGTGAGAAATTTTGATTTTTTTAATTTCGCCACTTTAAGTTGGTAATAGGAACAAAATCACATTATCTCTTGAACGTTCTTGATTTGATTTCAATCACTTCGTAAAAATGTATTTCTAACCGATTGCATCACTTTTTTCACAAATCCATAACTGCACGTCTTCTATTTATTATCTGAAGATGTTTTAAAAATGCTAGAAACGCCAAGATTAATCCAATGAATAAAAGAAGTGAATAAAATTTTTTTGAAAAGAAATCTAAATTGATTTCAGTTATGGTATGTTCCTGGCTCATAATTGTGTACGACTAACTAAAATTTGTAGATTCCGTTAAGTGATAAGATAAAACCGAAACAAAATTGGAAGCTGATAACTGACTGATTTGTTTGCTTTGGTGGTGCGGAATTTAGGATAAGCGATGATTCAATCACTTAAAATTTACTAATTAACAAAATTAAAAGATTAATATGGCAAATAATGGCACATTGTGATTCTAGTGCATAATTAATTGTTTAAAGCAGGCACAATGGCCCTCAAAACTGCAAATACTTTAAACATAAATTAGGTAAGCACGAGTGTCTTATATTAAAATCTAAAATTCGTAAAATTAGGAGAAAATTGAAGCAAGAAAAAATTAAATGAAAAAGTAAAAAACGACAAAAATTGAAAACAAAAAAAAACGAAAAAATAAAAAATGTGTAACAGAAGTTAAACTTTAAGGAAAATGAAATTTTTTCAAAGAAAATGAAATTTTAATAGAAAATGCGATTTCTCGTGGAAAATTCATTTTTTTTTTTATAAATTTACACTATAAATGTAAAAATGTATTGAAACGGAGATAGATATTGTAACTGTTTTTGTAATTTTTATCTAAAAATCAAATTTTGTTTCAGTGCTCAGTTGGCAGCTACACGAATAGACCAAAGAGCATCATGTGCCGGGCTAGAAGGAGCTGCAAGAGCTGCAAGGAAGCCTCCCCCTCTTTTAAGATCACGGACTCTACCCGCAATAGTAGTTCCTGGGGTTAATATATTGCAGGCTCAAGCTCTTGGAAAGTATCAACAAGGTAAACCTGTTGTAATTCGCATATCTTTTCTTAAGCGGCGTTTACACTACGTTCATTATCAATTATTTGTCTGTCATCTTCTCTACATATTGGTTAATGTTTGTCTATCATCTCTCACTATTCATTTGTCATCATATATCTAACATCAAGCATATATTATCATCTTTCTCTTATCATTAATATGTCATTACAAATTTGTTATCAATTATTTCTCAATATTCATCTCTCATTCATATAGTTCGCATCATTTAGCAACTATATCATTTAATATTTGTCATCTACTAATTATTATTAATTATTAACTACCTATCATTATATTAATCATCATCAGTCAATGATTCATCTCATAGTTTATTTAGTAAAATTTGCGTTTTAATTAATTTTAGTTTAAAAAGATAAATTATAATTTTGTTATTGGTTGTTAATTCTGTATCTAAATACATTTATTTCTTTGTGATCTAGCCTTAAGGAAGCTTTAATAAAAAGAAAAGAAGCGAAACGTCGGCAACTAATTAATTGTTTTTTATTTGTCTCTGAAACCGAAAAGATTTAAAAGAAATTGGAATTATCTAGAACAGAAACTATCTAACAACATAAATATTCTTAGTAAATCTAAAAAGGTTGCACAATTTTTTTTCACGTCCTCAAATAAAAAGTTCTGCTTCAATAAATGTTTAAAGTAAATTCGTTTTCTTGAGCGTTGAAGTAAATCAAATGTGAAATAGAGTGTTTGTTTGTTTCCCAAGACAATAAATGTTGTTCATATTCAAGCTCAGACTTTAAATATAAATTCTCATGTTGATAGAATTGAATCTGTTCACATCTAGGGCGCATACAAACATTAAATCTTCATTACTATTCTTAATCTGAAGATCTATGGATTCAACTGTTTGTCCCGCTAGACTTTGTTTAAATATAAAATGTTTTATGGCGTCACATGTTTAAATAATATTAAACTGACTACTGCATACAAAATAAATTGGAAGTAATCGAATGAAGTGATAATAAATAGATAAAGTACACTGATAGATAGTTGAAAGCAATTTTAATCAAAAGACGAGCGATGGACGATATTGATTGCAATACTTTTATTTATTTATTACAAAATGAACTGACTTAAAATAAAACTTCAAAAGAATTTTCAATATCTTCAAACAAAAGGAAAGAAGAGAATTTTTATTTATTTATTTCATCTTTTTTTTGCATATAAAGCGAGGGGAAATGTACAATCAATCCAGTTCAAGTTTTTTTTTTTGAGACGTTGCACTTATTCGATTCTTTCCATGAAGGTATGGAATGAGAAAGGGGTGGGTGATTTTCTATCTCCTTGATATGATATTTGTAGATGGGATGAGAGATGTTTGCTATCAATTTCCGTTTTACAGGGATGTGAATCGATACAAAATTTAATAACATCTCGTGCTCGTTTCCAATTTTACCTTTTTTAATTATTTTTTATTATTATTGTAGATGTGGAAAAGGCGAGCAATTCGAAACCCACTTTGGTTTCGAGGTTTCATTCTTCAAGGGTTTCGTTTAGTAGGGATGATTCAGCCACTTTGGATTTACGGAGGAAATCATCTGCGGTTTCCAGACTTTGCGCTACAGGACATTTTGGGACAGAGAAGGGACCAGATGGAACACTATTGTTAAGGTAAGAAATAATTAGACTATTAAGGAAGATATTCACGATCGTGGCATGGTGATTCAGCAACTAGAACAAATCTACTTGAGATTTCATATTATTGATCGCCATTTAATTTAAGTAACCATCAATACCTTCTTTTATAGGTGCATTTACCATAAAAACATAAAATCTCTTTACATGTAATACATCACTTTCCAACATCGTATATCACTCTAATTATATAGAGGATATGATTATATCAAATTTGTAATTATTGCGTGCAAGTTCCTAATGAATAAACAACAGAAATAAATAACAAACTTAACTGTATTATAATTACCACGTTCATAGTCAATAACATAAATAAACAAAAAAATTAAAATTTGATCATCCGAATGTGCTATGGTAGTCCTATCTATTTTTCGACGCTAAAACGGAATCCAACTTTAGAAAAGGCTATATATCTACCAAATTTGACACTCAATGTAAAAACAGCTCCTGAATGTTTTAGCAACATGCAAAAATATTTGAAAACCGCATGTTTTGTATTTGGAAATAGATCTTTGCCATAGATCTATGGTATTTGACTTCATTACCAAATTTTGAGCGTATATATCATTTTCTGAGGTCAAATTCTGATTTTTTGACAGTTTCTCCCCTCAGGAAGACGATTTTTGGCCATATGTCAAGCCTATTTCTAATTTAAAATAATGTTTTCTTCAACCATTTTTTGCATGTAGATGTTTATTACCATCATATTTCAAAGGTTGTTTTTGGCTTTAGCACAAAAGTTTGAACGTCGAAAAATATATAGGATCTATGTACCAATAACCTTAATTGAAGATATTTGTGAATAAAAAAGAATTTATATTGATGCTTCCTTTCAGAGTACCTGCGCCTCATGTCGTAGCAGCTAAACACTACAAAATGCCAAGCCCAAACACCACCAGCAACGCATTTAACAGATTGACCAAATTGCTAAATCAAACTCCAAAAAATCACATCCCAGTCGATGACACGAATGTGATAAGAAGACTTAGTTGGGAAAGGTAAATAATATTTATGCAACCATATTTACATCCAACCTCGTTAATTGCATAATCATTCAAAATTTTATTAGATTCATTCATAATTCAACAAATCAATAAATATAACTTTGTTTTCTATTTAATTAACATGAATATATCATTTATTTAAGCAAATCTCCTTAGATGAAAATAATGATTGTAAAACTTATCCAAATCATAAAACTCCACAACTCAAATTGCATACATGTATATTTAATTGCATACACTTAACATTTTTTTATATGTTTTCGATTCATTTATGTTCTGTTGACCTATCCGGGGGTAGTTTTAACCTTAGTAACTAGTCAATGTCCGCTTTATGTCTGTTTTATGTTCATCAAACTACCCCCTTCCAGTTTTTTTTTATTAGATTTCAGTTTGAAATAAATGAAATTTTTCGAATGGTTATCGCCTCGTAAAATTTTCCAGGTCATCCCTTATTATTGGTATTAAATAAAATTGTATGGAGGTTGTTATTTTATTTGGCTTCCGGGTAAATTATAGCGCGTATGTTATCTATCAAAGTCAATTAAATTTCATGTAAATTATGATACAGTGCGGATGTTGGATTTGCTCATTAGGATAATGCAAACAGATGTATTATTAACGAGTGGAGGATGGGTTTATGAGAATTGGTTTGATTTAAATGGCAATGTGTCACATTTGTTCTATACATATTTCTAGGGTTAAATATAGATTTTCATTTTTTTTTCTTTAGGAGGAATACATTAAATAGTCGATTGCCTAGATCTGCAAGCATTGATTCGATGGTGGAGGCTGTTTGGGCAGAAAGCATTGTTGAACCAACAACTAAAAGACCTTCTGTAAGGATTGATAGAACATTGGTGTCGCCCTCAGTTGGAAGAAGGATGAAGGGACAACGTAGCGTTAATGGTAAGTCAAATGTATACAGCTCTTTACCAATGTTAAATTGCATAAATATCTTCGAATTATAAATCAACACTTCTTTTGAACCAATTTCTATAATAACACATGAATTGTAGTAATTTTGATGACCTTGAAAACCCTAGGTTGCATATTTGTGGCTTTAAAAACCCAGATTGCATACTTTGCGATCTTAAAATCCCTAAATTGTTTATTTAATAATCTTGAAACCCCCAAATTGTATCCTACAAAATCTTGAAAACCTTAAGATTAAGTACTTAATTACTTTGTAAACCTTAGGTTGTATACTTAATAAATTGCACATCCTAAGTTTCATACTTAGTGACCTTGGTAATCCTAGGTTTTATACTTGGTTGCCTAAGTTGCATACTTGCTGATCTTGATGTCCATCACAATAACAAAAACTTTCAAAGCCATTAAAAAAGATCAGAAACTTTCAAAATATCAACAATCTTAGAAACCTTCCAAAAATGGCTGAAATCTCTAAAATCAATCAAGATACCAGAAATCTCTAAAGTTTATAAAAGTCTAAAATTTTAGACGTTTCTTTATTTACTTACATTGTTAATAAATTTAAAAATTTTATCTTTTTTCATTAAGAAATTACTATTTTGGAGTATATTACATTTTGAACACAAAAATATGAAAAGGAACAACTGTTATTGCCAACGGAAATCCATGTTAAGTCACACTATCTTATATACGTCTACCGTCAATTTATACTTTCTAATTCTTTAAATTTCTTTATTGATATTCTCCCTCATAATAATATTTTGAATATTTTATTATTAATATAATTAAATTAAATTATTTGTTTATGTAAATTGTGTGTTGTTGTTTAATAATTTGGTGTGTAATCCGCAATTACGATGACTAAAATTGGCGCGTATTAATTTCTTCCGTTCGTACCGAATTTGTAAAACAATGCGATTGTTATTCTATAAAGATTAAATTGCGTTTTTGTTTATGTAATTAATAATCAAAATTTCTTCCTCCGTTTTATAAAAAAGGTTTCGATTTTCCATAAACGGTTTGGTTTGTAAACGCGCGTGTGCCGTTTTACGACCGAATGCACCGTCCATTTGATGATTGGAATTTTTCAAATGATTCCAATCTTACTCATTCCGGTATCATTTGGGTGATTGTTGTTCAAATACTGGAGGTTGCATTTTGTGCTTCAAATGGTTTATCGTACAACACATGGAAATCATTTTTTCTATTTACAATGTAAGTTACTTTATTTAAATAATAATTTAATACTCGACGCTGTACGGGTTAAATAGTTATAAATTTACTTTAAAATTTTGCTTTACAAATCACGACTTTGAATTATAAAAATTGTTTCGACGTATATTTTGAAAATTTTGATTGTATCATTTTTTGACTCAAATTTTTCTATTATTCTACGTTAAATTTCGAATTGTTTAATTTCCTTAATTTTATAATTTTGAATTTCTTATAGTTTTTTTGACAATTTACGTTTACCTAAATTGAATTTTTAATTTTTCTATTTCAAGTTTTTCATTTTTCCGAATAGAATTTTTAAATTTTTTATTTTGTTTTACTATTTCTAATTTTTTGGATTAACAAATTTTCCAATTTTTTTGCTAATGAAAAAGTACCCGAGTGTAATTAATGAAATAAATAAATAAAATGTATAAAATGCGTTCGGTCTGACAACACTGGGTAAACAGGACTTGAAGGGGCGGCAATAAAAGTTTGAGTCGTTTGGTGGTACGTAGTAGTTTTTTTTTGTGAAACAATTTTTTTAGTACTTTGTAAAAATGAGTTACATCAATTTCGGTAAACGGTGTGCTATCAGGTTTTCCTTCAGATTTGGGCGCAGTGCAACGAAAACTTTAGCAAAACTTCAACAGGCCTACGAAAATACTGTTTTCTCAAAGGCCTAAGTTTTTCGATGGTTTGATGCATTTTCAAAAGGAATAGAGTCGGTTGAAGATGAATCACGAAACGAAAGACGTAAAGAGATAAAACGATCGAAGAAAGACTGAATTTGACTCTTACCACTGTTCATCAAATTTTGTCAAATGAATTGGGAAAAAATCTGCGCAAGAATGGAGAAAACTGTTTTAATTTTTTTGAAATGATCCTCAGTTTCTGAAACATGTCATTTCCGATGACGAGTTTTGGGTGTTTGAATACGATCCGGAAATCAAATGTTAGAAAATATAATGGCACACTTCAACCTCTTTAAGGCCCAAAAAAAAAGCAAAATTGAGCAAATCGAAGATGAGATGCATGCTGATTTGTTTTACTATCCAATTACTTAATTTACACACCTCGTATTATATAGATAAAATGTACACATATGCAAACACTTAGATTTCATACATGAATTTAGAAATTTTGTGAAAACCACATTTGAAAAATTAATGCACATTTAATTACAGCTGTTTTCAAAAACCTTTTCAATAGAGTGAAAATTGTTTGAATTTTTTACGAGGCAGCATAAATATAAACCGAATTTTCTACCATTCGCCCTTTTAGGTTTTATTCAAACACACATTTCCACATAAATCTTTTATTTCAGTTCTTTTTTCTGGAAGTACGAGCTCGTGAATTATTCCATGTATATCCGGTAAAATGTAGCGGGATGGGGGTGGAGAGCGTATACATGAATGGGGATGTGTTAATGAAGATTTAATGTATATGCGCGCACCCTATATGACAACAGATTCAATTATATCAACTTGGGAATTACACTTTACATGTTTGGAATTGAAGTTGGCTTAGTTTTAGGGAGGATGGAGTACGCTTATTATCTTAAGGACACTTTTAGGACATTACAAATATTTAAATATGTCTATATAGATCTGATCTATGATAAAGAATAAAAGTTTGTTTGTTTCTTTAAAGTTTCATCGAAAACTGTAAAAAAGGAAATTCGATTTTTAATAAATTATTTTTTGAAATAATGATCTAGATGCCTGCAAAGTTTTGTTATCCGTCATCCATCCAATAGCTCGGTAATGAAGCTTGTTGCTGATGCATGCCAACCTATAAAAATAAAATAAATCCCGTAACCATTTAAATGTAATTTAAAATGTTAGCAGAGGGGAGCGGATGAGAAGAAATGCTTTTACTGCCTTACTTATTTGCTCTATTTTAAGTTCGTTTTGGTAATGCTTTGAAACCTTCTCAACTGCTTTATTTTTTGAATGTGTAGAAATGGAATTTATAAAACAGTCTTACTGAACAATATTTTAATATTGAACTAAGTACGTTCGGGTATTTTTAACTAGTAATAATAATAATAAGAATATAGCAAAAGGAAAGAAGAAATAAAATCCAAACCAACTAATGCAAAATAAACAGTTTCTACGTTACAAAATCAACATACGCGTACTTTCTGTGCAAATTTGGTTGCATAAAATCTAAAATTATTTATACACATAAATTAAATAAAAATAAATTTAAATCCCCTTTTGTATGTAAATTTAAAATTAAATAGCGGTTAAGACATGTTTATATTAAAACAACAATTAAAATTGTAATTAGGCGAAGATGTGCGGGCTTGCGCATCCACGCGTTATCATCTACCTGGATTGATGCTAATAACACAGGAAAGAAAAAAATAATAATAATGATAATTCCATAAAATTGCTTTTAATTGCGGTATTTAGTGCGTGACAACCATAATTCTTTTGTCTTCTTTTTATTTTCTGGGGAAAAAAGGATTAAACGATTAGCATAAATGTGGATCTGTGTGCTGCTTTTGCAACGGACTATACACCATCAACCTGTTCCGTTAAAATGGTAAATCTACTTTGTTAAGGAAAGACAGGTAGAAATGTGCAGGTGCGATGGAAAGAGAGGGGAATAAAATGGGTGCACCTACCATCTTCCAGCGGACATTTCTTTTATTTTTAGTGTTATTATAGTCTAACAGTTGCGAAAGAAAAACGCGGGTGGGCGCGCGTGCCCCCAAACAAACTCCCCGGAAACTTTTAAAAAATGCGGTTTTCCCTTTAATTTAATTTTTCACGGTTTTTTTTTGTGTTTGATTTATGGTTGGAGGTTAAAGTTGGATTGTGTTTTGACCTTATTTTAATAAAATGTGCCACAATTAAGTGAGTAAAATCGAAAAAATTATAATAATAATTCTTCGGAAAATGTTTGCGTTGAATAATATTAAAAAAATAAATATTTGAATCAATTTTTTATGTATGCAACTCAATTAACACACATTTAAATTTTAATTTATGTCTTTATTGTAAAATTAGCAGTTTACTTTATCGTTTAACATCAATTATTCGTTGTTTATATTCATTTCGGATATTAATGATACATAGACAACCAAAGCAGCATGTGCTTTTTGGGTTGCATACATTATATAAACAAACTAAACGAAAAAATTAATTTACCATAAGTTTTTTGATAAATAAAAATACAGAAATAACAAAAAACTAAAATTCGAAAAATAAGAAAAATCGATAATCTTGCAAAAATTAAAAATCGATTTTTTTAGCCTTCTAACATGTAAACTTTAACAATAAACAAATATTATGATTTAAAAAATAATGAAACTTATGGAAAAATAAAAAAAAATAAAAAGTCGGAGAAATAAAAAATACTAACATTTTCTAAATTAAAAGAAAAATTGAAAGTTGTTGGAAAATTAAAAAAATATAAACAAAACCTGATTAGAAAATTGTTACTTAGGAAAAACCTTTTAATAATTGGTTTTTTAATTTTACGCTTTTCATTTTGCAATTCTTTTAATTCTTGATTTTCCAACTTTAAAATATTAAATGTCAAAATGTGAAATATCAAATGTCAAGATAGATTTGCATTCATCCCTCGTTATTCCCGGAAAGCTGAAGCAGAACCGACTCGTGCATCTAACAAATCGCATTTTCTTTGAAAGATAGTTTTTTTCCTTAAAAAATATAATTTTTCTTAAAAAATCGCTATCTAATTGGAAAAATTGCATTTTCGCTAAAAAATCGTGTTTGCATTGAAAAATCGCATCTTCCTTGAAATATCATATTTTCAACATTAAAAGTTAAACGTCAAAATGTCAATGATTCGATCAAAATAATATTTTTATAGCCATGAAAGCAATAAAAAATCATTTTACGGTGGGGTATATATATTATATTTTATCTGAAATCGCTAAATTATTAATTTAAACATATTTTGAATGCACTTATGCAACCGAGTATACACAATATCGGCAGTAAAATCGCATTTAGCTGATTTGAGGCTATTTTACTGCCGATTTCTTTTCATTGCATTGACGATTGCAGAAAAAATATTTTTAACATAAAAAGTTTTATTTCAATAAAAAACTCTAAAAATTTAAAAAGTTTATAAAATTTGAAAAATGTTACAAAAGAGCCATTAACTAAAAAATAAGACAAACCTTTCCAACCGAATAATAATTTGATTTTCCTCTATTCTTCCTCGAGTTCTGTTTTGTATGTGTCTTGGCTGTCGTAATTAAATTCCAATAAGTTTCCAAGTGAAAATCCTGTCCGAAAAAAAGAAAATCCCTTCCGGCGGCGCCCGTTCTATTAATTTCCTCGCGTATATCGATCGAAATGGGCTTACAAAACCGCCACCCGAAAAAAAATTCTAGGACTCGCTTCAGTCCTGGGATTTTCAATTGGCGAATTTACATTTAAATATGTTAGAGCTCTTGATAGGGAGAGAAGGGGGATAACCCCCCCGTCTACATAAAATGCAAACGGAATTTTTAATGTAGAACTTCGCTTGCTTAAACTGACAACTTAATCTGCATATATAGACAACCAAATATACATTATAAATTTGCATATAAAAAATATTCAATAATAGAATGTTTCAATCAGAAGCAATGTTGACAGTTTTAAGATTTTTAATTCGCTAGGAAAATTTTGAAAGAAAAATTCAGAAAATGTGTGGAAATCCGAATAAAAGTTGAAAATTAGAAGGAAAGTTTTTTCTTTTTTCATAAACTTTATAAAAATCAAAAGATGGAAAATTCCGGAAATGGGAAAAATTTTGACAGTGAAATAAAACAATTAACCAAAAATTGACGTCACCAACACATATGCATCCGAACAAAAAGACGTGCAATTAAGGTTGCATAATTAATAGCAATATATTCTAGGCGACATTGCGGATGTTCTATTCACCCTCTAATAAATTAAATCCATGAAAAGACCTTAAGGGCGTTAGAATTTCCTTGCACGACCTTAATAAAGCACCGCGGGGGATGTAGTTGAAATAGCAAATTACACCCTCGCAACTATAATTTTCCTAAGCTTCCCAAAAATAAAGAAATTCTACTCTTATTTTAAGGAAACTGACAAAACTACCCAGAACAAATCGATCTTATATGTAAAGGGTAGCAAGGGAGCACACCTCCGATTTGATCGTGTTATTCCCATCACTTTGATGTCACAAGGAAATAACAAATGTAAGGAAGAGGGGTGGGGCGAAGAAAAGGGGTGGTTAGTGAACCATGTGATACTATTACACCTTATTCTTGTAGGCAGGTACTGAAATTTAATAAAATAAAACGGAACGTGGAAATGTGGAAAATGTAGCAACTACTAAAAGTATGTGGGGGTGGGAAAATGTACAAAGTATCCCAATGGCATTGACAGTGGCGTAGCAAAATCAAAATTTTTAAAATTTGAAAAGTTTAAAATATTCAAAAAACAAATTCAAGAAACAAATAACAAATGAAAATTTTGTAAAAATGATTTGGAAAATTTTATTTTAAGTTTTTTCTTTTAATTGAAAATTAGCAAAAATAAATTTGTTAAATTTAAATTTTTTTTAAATTATTTAACGTAAAACTTTCTTATTTTCCGGTTTTCATTTTTGAATTATACCTTTTTCTAACAATTTACATTTCAAAATTATCGCCTCCACCCACCTACAATTATGGATGTTGCGATTGGATTGTTACACCACTGCAACTACTAAAAGTAAGTAAGGGGTGGAAAAATATACAAACCACCTACAACCACCCCCATCTCTTTGAATTATTCAAGTTGTGCGGTGTAAAGTACGTGAAGCACGTTGATATGTGGGAATTACCGGTCTGGGATGACCTTTTCGCATTGTATCTTCCTCAAACCACCCCATCCCTAGACATGTCAAAGGCTAATTAGGCAACTTTATCAACACTAAAGTAATTCAATTTCTCGGCCACTTCCTCATTTTCCAATTGAATTCGTCCCGCAAGGAACATACAACTTCATTCAGTTGTAATTGAATCAAAGTTGGATGTGTAGATACATGCATAGGTATTATGGGATCAAACCACATTCGCAATTTAAATATAAAGCAAATAGAATAAGAGAAGATGGAGATGGAATGTATTATGCATGTGACATATATTACAGTAAGGGGATGTTGGTTGTATAATATAATATTACGAGAGATATACGTCAATCAAAATATTTTTCTAAAGTTTCACTATGGTTTGTACAAAAATAAATCCGTTCACGTCATGCATGACGTCAAAAACAAAAAAACAAAATCCATATTTAGAAAATAGTAATCAAAAAAGAGAAATTATTTTTTAGTAACATTTAATTTTTTCTTTTTTGATTATGCTAATTTATTTTTCTTTTGTTTCTTTAATGTTTTTAAATTATTTATTGAGTTATACGAGGTGTGGCTAAAAAGCTGGATTAAACTACTTAAAATCCTGAGTGCATGATAAATATACTTCTTTTTAACAAAATATGAGTTTCAGTGGCGAATTTTCCGAGTTTTACAAGAAAATTCACATTAAGGCGTTGCTCATCTAAAACACCTAACATTTCTTCGACTGACTGCAATTCGATATGAAAAAAGGTTACAAAGCAATTAAACGGTCCACAGTTGATTCGGCAGCAGGAATAAATTTGTGAATTAATTCATCATCAGGGCCATGGAATTTAGATTAGAAATTTCCTTGGCGCTGATGATGATTAAATAATTAAGCCGAAAAGTTGACAATTTAATTTTTTATGGTCCGGAAGATCAAGAATCCTTAAATAATTTAATTATTCAAGTAGGAAAAATAATAATTCGACATTTTAGTTTTTCGTTTTTGTTTTTAGTTCTCCATTCTCTCAATTTTTTTTCTCTTCTCGACACTTCCGATCTTCGATATTTTCGTCGATTTATCCAACAAAATTTTCATGATTTTTTTCAATTAGTCGAATTTTTCAATTTTTTCATTTTTTTAATATTCCAATTTTTCACTTTAGCATATTCAATTTTTTTAGATTTTCACAACTCTGATCCAAACCTTTTTTCTTGAACATTTTCGTATTTTAACTTTTTTGATTTTATCGTTTTTGAAATCTTCGGATTTTCAAAAATGAATTTTCTTCAAAATTTTCATATTTTAAGAAAACCATTTAGTTATGCAACCAACAGAACACAATTGTATTTCGTGTTGTATATTTCCAACTTAATTTAGGAGGGAAGTACGAAGGAAGTGACGAATACATAATTTTTCCTAAGAATTACATTTGATTTATCATTCTAGGAAATATATAAATAAATTTCTTTCTTTGTTAGATACACGTAGTAAAATAGGTTTACTACCTGAAAGATGCAAAATAGAGAAATTCATCTCTTTACCCCTCTCCCTTCGTTATCTTGATAACAATAAAATAAAATAAAATGGCCCCTAAGTTCTACACTCGTTCGGAACAGATGTTTGTATAAATGTGGGGCGCGCCCCACTCTTATAAACTTGTCAGGAGAGCGAGAGAGAAAAAGAGACAGACGGCTTGCTTGAATCTTCACTTTTAAAGAAATAATATTTGTGTTTGGCAAATGTGTGTATGAGTGTGAATGGGCGCGTTGTTGAAGCGGTTTTTCCGCTTCTTTTTCTCTGGCAGGTGATAGTGGTGTGCGGTTAGACGGGAAACCCAATTTTAAATGGGAAAAACAGTGAAAACACCCCGCAAAAAAATGTCCGAATTAATCGAGCGTCGTGTTAATCTGAAACGTTCGAAATCGGTTCGTGCAAGTTTAAGAATGATAGGGACGAAATTCCTCCACCACCATCAACAAAAACAAAACGGAAATGGGAATTATTTACCCCGATCACCCTCTTTGAGTAATCTAAGGAATTTTTATGAGCCCGAAACGATTTTAAAAACACCGATGATGAATGATTTTAGAGGGCAAGGGAATTATTTTAAAAAAGATTTTTTAAGGGTGAAAGATAAAATTGAGGTGCATTTGAGTACGCCACCCCCAGTGATTGCACCTAAAGCGGCTGCTCTTCTTCAGATACCTCTCAAGGAAAATATACGGATGAGGGATGAGAGGGATGTTTTGCAAAGGAACTCATTGAGGCTTTCTATAACGGGGAGACGAAGGGGTGGAATGTGGAATTCAACCGCCTTCTCATCCACATCAAGTAGGTGAAGCAAAAATAAAATTATTTTTATTTAATTTAATTGAATAATTCTGGGGGCAATAATGTAGCTATAAATACAGTGTCCTCTTAACATTTTCGCATTTAAATATTTTGAGAAAAATATGATTTTTCATGGAAATTATAATTTTCCAAAAAAAAATATCAAAATTTTAAGTAACCTACTAGACACTAAAAAATGTAAATGTTCAAATAAATATGTATAATTCGAAAAATTTAACAATATCAAATTTGAAAATAAAAGATGCAAAAAGAAGTCTGAAAATCGAAATAATTAAAATTGATAAAAAACAGGAAAGTTGAAAACACGAAAATTCGAAAGTCAAAAACGGTCAAATTCTAAGAAAAGGGATGTTCAGCCTTCCTCTTTTCTAATTTTTCTTCAAATTTTCATCTCTCTCTCCAACTCTTCAATTTTCCATCATTTCTTCAATTAAAAAAAAATCAGTTTAAATTTTTCAACATTTTCAAATACTATCGACTTTCCAAAAGTTTTAATTTATCAATTACATTTTTTCGTACATTTAAATTTCTTAATTTTCCAACTTTACAATTTCAAATGTCGTATTGACCTATTTTGCAATGTTCAATTTTGATTTTTGTATTTTCTGATTCATATCTTCTCATTTAGGCTTCAAATTTCTAATATCTCAATTTTCAGATATCAGTCATAATTTTTAGGTCGATTAACTTTGATAAATAGTAAATTCAATCCAGTCATAAATAAATGTCAAAAATGATCGCAAATGATTGCTACGTTGAGCATTCCGTTAAATATTAACATGCAAGTAGCCAAATCGATAGGCAATATTCCGAGGAATATGAAAAATTGGCTTTGGTGTCTCCTGACGACATATTTTTTATGCCAAATTCGAATTTTTGAACGTACTCTTTTTGAATTTATGATTTTCTGATTTAAAAATGACATAGGGATGGGCAAACTTAATCGACTCCAGAAAGTTTTGCTTTTCCTAAGAAAGCAGAATATATTTAGACCATTTTGAGCCTACTTAAAACTTTCTAGCTTCTATAGGTTTGGTGCTACGATTAAAAACAAATCAGTTTTTTCCATGTGGACGCTCGGGGTGTACTCGAAATGAATTTTTTGGACATATCTGGATTCTACAAAAAATTCTACATAGAAAACATGTACTTTGATCGTATTTTTAAAAAAGGAAACAAATTTTTTGTTTCAAAATGCGATTTTTAGAAAATTCGCCAAAAAATGATAAGATTTTTTTTTAATAATTAATTCTTTGAAGGTTAAAATGCGTTGGGTAACTCGTTTCTTGTAAATTTTTTTAAACAAGATATTGACAAACAAGGAGCGTGGATTAATTAAGCAACTTAATCAAGGAGTGGAAACGCGCACCAGTAGATTATTATGGCAATCAATTATGTTACATTAATTACATTACTACTAGAATCGGTTTATTAATTTGTGGGGGTGGTAAATGCAATCAATTTTAATCAAATTAGATCCAATTTAGCAGTACAAAATTTCGAATAGCAAAAAACGCAACGTTTCTCATTTGTTTTATGTGGGTAATTTGTAAGGGAGGGAGGATGGTTGTTTACATTGTAGGAAGAGACCGCTCCTAAACAAACTCGTAGGAAGGCCCTTTGAAAAGTCGTGCATCTAATTAATAATCATAAAAGTAAATTGCGTTCAATTCAAGGTCTCTTCTTAACAAAAAAAAGACTTGTACAAGTTTCAAGTGAATAATGAGAAAATTGCATCTCTCCCCCCATACAAGGGTATTATCTGAAAACACTTGTCTTGTTATTTTTAAAATTTATAATTATGGCTACGCTTTTCAAGCAAATCTAATTTTTTAACACTCTTAACTTGTCCTATCTTTTTAAAAATCGAATTAGGGTTATGAAATCGAATCGAATCTATGAAATTAAATCGAGATTTAACAAATCGAAATGATATTGTATGGTGGGTGTTCGTGTCACCATACCAGGGCAGCATACATGTTTGAAGGTCTGACCACTCTGGTATAAAGTCCGTATACCACCCCTGGGCTAAGCTCCCACTATCTGTCATAGATTCGTCTAATTACCGAGAGGGTAATTTCTGATTTGCGTATGGTTTTTAAAATATGTTGGGTTCAAATTAGTTAGGAGTCAAAAATTGCTCTTAGGTACTTTACCTCCCTCGACATCAACGAGTTGCAACCATTCAAAAAACATCTTGAGCTCTCTAGTTTCTTTCTGCGTGTAAAAATTACTATGGTGGTCTTGGGGAGCATGTCTTTATAGTATTCAATTTAGTGTACACGTTCTTTAATTTCTGCTATTGAATCTATTTGAAAGTTTAAAAACTTTGTTGTCAAACATCACATTACAATTAGTTTATCGGAATTGTTTTTGTTGAATTTACTAGTTTATGTACAGACATCTATTTGTATAAATATTTTTTAATATTCGATAAATTCTACATTACATAATCATCTCAAATCAATTAATTCATGTAATAATTTTTTTTTATTATTTTAAATTTTAGTTATATAATTTATTTACCATCTAGTGCAAAATTGTATTTCTTAAAGAATGAAAATAGTGAAAACTCTTGTGAAATTAGGCCAATTCATATGGTTTTGTTTACAATTTTTTACTTTTCGAAATAAAAGCGACATTAATTGATGCAAATCTGCATTGCATTAACATTCACTTTCCATTTTACGGTAAGATGCACAATCAGGGCGATTCAAACTATCTTAAAAACGTAAAATCCTATAAATTATTACATTAATAAATTTAAAAAAAATACATACGATTTACTTATGATTTTCACAAATCGGAAAGCTTGAAATCTTAAAAGAAAAATGGAACACAAAAGTTTCTAATTTTCTCATTTTGAAACAATAAATGCGTAACAGAAATACTTTTTAATCTTGTGAAACTAGAAGGCTCTTTTTTGTTTCATTATTTTTATTTTTTTATTTATTTTTATTTTTTTGTTATTTTTTTATCTAGAATTACCTACGTTACCAAGTGAATGTGAGATGGAGGTGGCAAGTGCCCCGTTAACATCAGCCCTACCACCCCCCGGGCATAAACCAAGTAAAAAACAAGCTAAATTGATGCAGCAACGTTTGGAGAGATTGGCGAGGGTTAATATTCATTTACACGGTAAGCTGGAGGGTTTTCGGATTCACATTAAACCTTAATAAAATGCATGCCGTGACGGTGGTGGCGGTTAAATTAATCTTAGAGTTAATTAATAATGCTGGCGCTTTACCTACCCGTCCTCCCCCCAAAACCTTTCTTCATTTAACTTTAGAGAAATAATCTGAAAACGACGGATATTAAACCAACCGAAGTAAACTCAACATATTTGCAATGTTCACGGAATATCCAGGAACATACAAAGATACTTTAAAACTTCTCTCTAATTTAGAACTTGTACCAACATGCTTTGACCTATGAACAGTAATTACTGGCTTTGTTCGTTCATGTATAATTTTCAATTAAAACAAGCTAATTCATAAATATAAAGAGATTAAACTAGCAAATTTTAGAATGATCAACTAAATTTGCATTTAAACGAATTAGAAATGTGCAAATGATCATTGATCTTTTATAGCCTAAAAGGAAATGGATGCCTCTGGTACGATCTCTTTTTCCATTAGGCATTCTTTTTTCAAATATGCAAATATTCTAACTCTTTATCAACGAACTAGAATAGAAGAAAGCAGATATGTATAATGCGCTTTAAGACCGGTCCCTAAAGTACTTTGACTCTCTGAGCTGAAGAAGTTGTGCGTACACGTCGTACATGCATATAAACAAAGCGATCGCAGCGCCATCTGATAAATATATGCCGAAAATTGATAACATATAAAAGATGAATCCGACAGAAGTCCATATTAATTTCCATTTGTTTATCTACACCTACCCACATTTTATATCTACTGTCAATAAAGTTGAAAATTGAACTTATTTCACATATGTATTAACTTATACATGTGGGAATACAATTGTTACAAAGTCTAAGAATAATTCTACCCACACTTTTGTTTTTCGTGATGGTTGCATCTCCATTTAGTTTGTATACTTCTGATGTATGTTTCTCTTGGGGAAATTGACGACAACCACTTTTCCAATTTTACAAGATTGATTTAAATGTGCAAGTGCATACGAATATTTAATGATCCCTTGAGGATGTATAAGAAATTTGTTAAATCGCAAGCACTCAGGATGATTCCGTTTTAAGGAAATTCAATTAATTAACGTCTAGTTAAAGTAGAGAGCCTGCGTTCTTAAAATTTAATCCCCCTCTGAAAATTGCTAAGTTAATCTGCAATTACACCCCCTCGCTTATTCCAAGGGAATCCATTTCCCCATCACTCATTCATATAATTCCTTCTTTCTTATTTTAAATAATGAATGAAGTTGATCATTTTATGTTTCTGATGTACTTCTAAATAAAATTATACAAAAAAGAAAATAAACAATGCAGCCAATTCATAATTAAATAATTCAGAAGTTTATTTTGTAAACAAATCGATTTTTATTATCATAATTTGCAATAAAAAGACTAAATGATAATGATAATATCTTTGAGGGATTTCAAGAATTGCGCGCTTCTAGTTTCTCATTTTATAGGTTTAACTGGTGTTTGGAAATCTGATAGTGTCGTATTAAGTTTGTAACGTGCTCAGAGCTTTATGTAAACGATCGTTAAACATTCAACGACTTTACACATGAGGAATTCAAATAAAGATATCTGGAACGACTACGCTCATGATGCGGGCGCGGGAATGTTTGTATGGATGAAAAGCGTCACAAATATTGACACAACTAGCATCGAAAATTAATTTACTTCTTCAGGTGCTTCATTAAGCACATAAACTTCCTATTATATATTTTTTATAAAAAATAAAACTTTTTTTCTTTACTAAATCAATAAGTAGAAATATAAAGAGAACTTATTGGTTGTTAATACATAGAGGCAACCAAATATGCACGTATAGAAACTTATTTAATGTTGAATTGAAATTGTATTAGAAACAAGATCAAAGAGTTTCTTTCAATTTGCAAACCAGAAATTGCTAGAGCAACTTTCATAATTACAATACAATTCTGTGGTTTTCCACTTCTATATATATTTCTTTTCTTTTTTTTTTCAATAGTATACAAATCTGTTTCTAGAAACAATTATACCATGTACACGTAAAGAGGGAAATCTACGTAATCATGACTTATTTATAATGTAATAAACGATTCTTTATGTTTTGGCATTTTATCCTACATTTAGATGTGTTAATATTTTATCTATCAGAATTTAAATCTTGCTAAAAGCGAGTGATACATTAAATTGTTAATTTGGGAAAATTTCTTGTCATATAAAAAATCTAAAAGATATAAAGAAACATTTATAAGTTTAACTTTAGTTACAAAACCGCTTATATACTAAAAGCGCGTTTAAGCGATTAACCGTGTTCAATTTAATTGAATCCACAAAAATGAATGCCTCTGTACTATTATAAATAAAATTCAAAATGGCGTTACCTAAATAAAGTTTTAATGCGTTTAGATGGTTCAATTTGATTAATAAAGTTAATTGGATTTGACTATGAATCTGCTTCAATAGGGTGTTCACATGGTTACATTTGCACTTTCAAGGAATCTTACTCTTCCAACAAATTGAATGCAAAATAAAAAGAGCGTCTACATATTTCCATAAGCAAATTCAATGAACAATTGAATTTTTGTTTACACGTGGCGCAACAATACAGTTGTGAATATCTCTTTGAAAAATTTATATTTTCTTGTGGAAATCTGAGGAAATAATATTTTTATACCTGAACTTTCATTTTACAAAGATAATTTTATTGAAATGTTTATAGAAAAAAAATCACTCAGAAAAAATCATTTGTTTGGCAAAATGACTTTACCAGTTGTTATATGCGTGTTTTTTATACACTTCCTAAATTGTAAATACCAAAATATCTTAAAGGATTATAAAAATATTTAGGGCAATACAATTGTTTTATATAAAGGCACGAAGTTTTGAATAAATATTTTGTTTCTAATTTGATGTGTTTTATTTATTTTTCAGCTTTATTTGCGGCAGTTGAACATGGCCATTTGGAAAAAGCAAGGACCATATTAGAATCTACAGACGTCGATGTAAATTGGTAAGAAGAACTAAGTCCTCCCTTTAAATACCCCATGGGAAGATAGATATATTCCACTCCACCATCATCAAAGCCAGAATTCCCGTTTGTTTCCTTCCTCTCTGAACATGGATAATCCAATTTTATTTCTGATTAAAGCTATCAAAATCGCTTTGAAATCCTTTAAACATTACTCTGTTCAACCCCAAACACAAAATCATTCTTACATTTATTTGATCAAATTAAAATTGAATTTTTCAATTTCTTAAATTGTTTTAAGTGGATTATCCAGTTGAGTTGAATTGAATTAAATGTACGGAGCGTTTGCTAAATTAGCGTTTTATTGTGATAATAACATCAACGGTTGATGATAAGAGGAGGAAATGGTGAGATTTCCGGTTATTTTAAATGATGTTAACAATAAAAATCCCACGACCGTTACGAATTTACAAGAAAATTTTAATACCAATGTAATTATTTAATTATATTGTAATTTCTTTATTTTCAGTGCAAATAGTGATGGTTTATCCCCGTTAGATGTCGCTGTTCTTAGTAATAATCGTCCTTTAGTTAAGATGCTGATCAGTTTTGGTGCTAAAGAAGGTAGTCAATGTAAGTAACATTTTTTTTATTTTATTTTACTTTATTAACGCTTTTATCGTTTGAGAATTGTATTCTCTTTATCTTCTACTTCTCCTCCTGTGTTTTGTTTAGCGATTTTTAGATTATTTCGATCTTTCTCGTCTTCAGTGAGCTTATGTTTAATATTGTTTCTTTTTATTGGTTATCCTGATATTTCCTTGTCTTTGAAGTTTTTTTTTTTCTTAGTAATTCCTAAATAATTGCGATTTTGCCCTGTTTCAGTTGAAGCATGCTAAACTAAGAATAAGCCTGACACATCAATGATTTTTTTTGTGTTCAATTTAGTAGATTTGCAGAGGAGGTGACGCAGTTTGAAGTTTGAGAAAATAATTAATACTTATCTTGAGTTATTCTTGAATTCTGATTGAAGATTCGGAAATTACATCGATAAATAATGAGGGTATTTTCTTTGTAGCATATTATTCAATATCTTTCTAACATACATAATCCACCATCGTTACATCTCACTTCCACTCATTGCGAAACGAAAATTAAGAAAAAATTGTAGGAGAATTTTTAATAAAAATCGAATAAGTTTCAAATTTTCTCTTATTCGACTGCTTTCTAACGCGGGTACACCTAAGAAGCGTAAGGTCATGAGTTCGAGACTCGCCGGGATTGGACTTTTTATCTTGGACCTGTAGAAAGTGTCCGTCTGATAAAAAAAATAGAAAATTCGATTTTTAATAAATTATTTTTTTTTGTAATAATGATCTAAATGGCTATAAGGTTATGTTATCCGTCATCCACGCAATTGCGCGGTAATGAAGCTTGTTGTTGATTTATGCCAACCTATAAAAATAAAATAAATCCCGTAACCATTTGAATGTAATTTAAAATGTTAGCAGAGCGGAGGGGATAAGAAGTAATATTGTTACCGCCTTACTTATTTGCTTTATTTTTTTATAATACTCTTAAGCATTCTCAACTGTTTTTTTTTTTAGAATTAATAATTAAGCTTTTAATCCGGATCTATTATTTTATAACTAACCCCACTATCTTCATATCAAATCAACATTTTTTTTATAATTCCATTTCATCGCCCACAGATTTTAATGAAATCAACCTACACTTCATCCTTGAGTTGTACTAAAAAATGCGGATATTACAAAAAAAATCATTCGGCCATTAATTTTCTAATCACATTCCCATCATTGTACACATAAAATTTCACTTTCTGCAGAAAAAAAAACAATTGAATTCACCTGAGATACATCTAATCCAAACATTGTTTCATTTTTGTTAACAAAAAGAATCAAAGAATTTGCATATTAATCTCACCTCTCATGCTAATAAAATTTCCACCAACTTTTACTTTAAAATAATAATAATAAAAAAATTTTATTATCAGATTATTTAATTTTATTTGATTAATTATTATTTTTTTATATAATTGGATCGGTGTTATAATGAATGTAACTGTTATAAAATCAAGGATTTCTAAATCTTGTTATTAGTTCTGATCAGAATTCCATGCAAAATTCTTTGTGCTTATCGAATTGAATCAAACATGTTAAAATTTGATAGTTCTGTTTATTATGGATTTACCAATGTTTGTTGTAGTTCTTGTGGATTTCTAAACACAGGTAATCACAATTAATTAACAGTGAACATGTTACAACAGATGAATAATTAATTTTACGTTGTCAATATTGATAATGACGTAAATGATAATTAGCGGGTAGGTTTATTGCTAAAAAAATAGAAAACTTGACACTTTGAAACACAAACATTTAATTGGGATCGATTAATGAATTTTAAATTGTTTATGGTTGGGAAATGCACGTTCCGCAATTTGTTTGATAAATAAAATTCACTGTAATCCCATTTTTAATCCCAATTTTAATTTACTCTTGTTCTCTTCTATTAAAAAAAAGTTGTTATAGTTCTAAATCAAATTAAAATGTTTCTTAATTTTTTTTATTTTCTTCTAAATTTTTTCGGTATATAACTTGAAAATGGGCGTATCGATTTTTTTTTTTTTGAAATTTTCAGGATTTGTTCTTGGAATATCTAGGAAGAATTCATATGATTTTCTTATTATTCCAATGAACCGTTGAAAAGTTATAGATTTTTTAAAATTCAAAAAGTTTTAATTCCATCTCTTTCCAACTAATTAAACTCTGAATCATTACATCTTCTCCCCACTTATTATAAGCCAAAATTTAGGAAAAACTTAAAGATTTTTAAAATTGAACAGAAAACGATAAAATTTCTAATTTTTTATCATTTAAAATTTCAAAAAAAAAATCGTTTTTCCCTGAAAAAATCGTATTTTCCATGAAACTGGCTTTAGTCATAAGCTGTGCGGTGTTTATGTGGTAACACTGCTTTACTCAAAAACATATTGCCAACCTATTAATAGTGGAAATCCGTTTTACACAATATGCAATTTTTTTTCGTAAGCCTAAAAATATAGAAATCTTCGCGACCTTTCTGTATATCTTTGACTTTCAAGTATGTTTTGACAATGCTCTTAAGCATTCACAACTATTCTCAACAAAGAAAATTTCTAGTAATTACAGATAAGACTTAAACAATAAATATTGAAGTTCTAATCTATTAATCACTCAAGTAAAGAATTTTCCTGAAGACATTTTAAACACTTCTTATTAATTTGTGAATTAAACACTTTTTGAAACCTTTAATAATATTTTAAAAAATAAATAAACTCAGATAATAACTTATGAATAAAGTAGATAGCTGTAATAAATAAATTAATCCTGAACTACACTGTTGTTATCTCAATTAACTTGCGATTTTAAAAATACGTATGAAAAATACAAACTGGAGATAATATCTTAGATTAAATTGTAATTCAATTATAAATTTCCTAAATATATGCCGAAATCATTTTTCACGTTGTTTTATAAACGTATCGTTAAATTCATCAAACTGGGGCCATGTTTGGTAATATTTTTTTATAAATTTCGTTAACAATGAATCATTTATGTTTTTAATGATTTGTTTATATTTTTTTCTAGTTGCCAATCCTGAAAAATTGGGATCCCACTTGAAGCAGCTTCTTGGGGAGGCCCAAATGCGTCTACAGGAATTAGGGGGACTACTTGATGAACCTTGTGTCACTCCACTTAATACCAGAGCTTCATTTTCGAGTATTATTGGAAATACTCCTTCATCGGCTGTTACAGGTAAACTTAAGTCGAAAAATGAAACAGAAAAATATCAAGCGGATTTTTAAATTTTAGGCTGTTTTTCATGTTTTCTAAGCACTTTCCAAAATTTTAGCAAATCGCCTTAAAATATATCCAAAATATGAATTTTTATCAGAAATTTTCCGCAGAATAGGATTCTTGCTTTAGTTTTCTGTAGTCCTAGTCCGAAAATAGGAAAAATGGTGAAAATACGAAAATGGCTGCTAAAAATTGACGCCGTTTTTAAATTTTCAAGTTTGAAGCTTAAAAGTACGTCTTTTAAAATGACCATAGACCGAAAATATGTTATCCGCTACTTTCCTTATTATCCAAGATGGATAATGTTGAAAAAACCGATTTTTCACGAATTTTCAGGGTGTTCGATTTTTCTTCGCGGTTTTCCTTCCAACTGTTGTCAAATTTATATTCCTTGGAAAATTTCTGATGAAAATGCGTGTTTTCGATATGTTGCAAATGTTTAAAAAACTTGAAAAACAACCTGAAATTAAAACATCCGTCTAGCGGTCCTTTTACGTCTACAATGTAGGCCTTCAATGGTTTCGTTGAATTAATTTGTACAAAGAACTAATAAATTGATAATACATATATATATTTCTTTAAATTCTTTGTGGTTTACATGTTTTTATTTTATTTTCTAGGGTGTGCAGGAGGTGACAACGAAAAACAAGCAATTGCTTGGGGCCGACGTGCAAAAACATTAAAAAGACTTGTTTTGGGGTTCACACAAGCACGTCCTCCTGATCCCCCCATTTTAGTTGCTGTGGACATTACAGGGAACAACACAGTTTCTATAAGACTACAAGAATCTTCAACACAAGATTCACCTATTTCTACCAAATTTAAAGGTAACGAAGACATATTTTTAATAGTAGTGATACTACATAACCTTACACAATATTTTACACATTCCGAAGATGCTTGCATGAGCATATATCATACTACCTAAAACATGTAACAGCGTTTTACCCATCAGTTCATTTACATTTTTTATACTCCCAATACAATTGTGTTTCTTCTTTTCAGAGATTTGATAACATAACCTCAAATTTAAGTTTAAGTTTATATCACAAATGTTTCTTATCCTCAGAAAAGTAATTTGCGCTTTTTGTTTTATTTTAGTGCAATGGTCTACTCGTGCAGACTTCAACCCCGTAACTGGAGATATCGAAATAACAGATCTGTCAAAACCAATCTGTACAATAGATTTAACACAAGGAAGGAGGTACTATTTTCGAGCGGCTTGTGGAAATGTGAAAGGGTATGGTGGGTACCTTACATCAACCCCAGCATCTGTGATTCCTTCAAGTTGGAGAGAAATTGATGAGAAACCCGAACGTTTTGATGGCAAACTTAAAGAATTAGAAGAGTTAACTGACGAAATGAAGCAAGTTCGGCCAGGAAGTGAAATGTTAGAAAATCCGGGACCACAACGACGCGGGCAGAGGAAGAAGACTACTATTAAGCAATTGTTCACAGCCGCAAGTAAATTCCAGAAAAATTTACGAAGGTAATAAATTTGAATTGCTTCAATATGACCTCCTTCCATTTTGAAATCAAAAATAATTTAATATAGAAAAAGGGAAATAATTTAGGAATTATCACAAAATATTAATGTGAACTATTTTTTGTTTTAGGGGTATCTACCTAGCTTGCATTTTATACCACGAAGATAAAGTATTAGTAACAAATGAAGACTTTTTGCCTGTGATAGAAATTGATGAGACATTTCCAAGTTGTATCCATACAGATCTTCATTGGTTTATGAAGGTGGCATGCACATGGGACGATACAAAAACTCTCCGCACTGAAATGGAAAAGCACACATCATCCGCCATCCACTTCCGTATGAAACTACTTACTGCAGCACTACAAATGCAATCTGCTCTATGTTTACAAGATTTAGGACAATTATATTACAAACCGATACGTGATACTCATGGTACCGTCATATTGAGTACGATCAATTATATTAAAAATCCAAAAAGCGTATCTGTATTAAATTCGAGATGGTTACCGATGAATAAAGTGTTTAAAAAGATGGTGTTAGGAGATGATCATAATATTAACGAGTTATTGATGGCTTCCATACAAGAACAGATAAATTATCATCAAGTTTCAAGCTTGAAATTAATTAAAGGATTATATTTGGCTTACTTGAAAATGCAAAGTTCAGTCGATATGATACAGGTTGTTGTTCCTGCAAAGAGTCCGAATATGTTACCACATTGCAAGATTAGGGATAATCCACATGTTTCTGCGTAAGTATTTAAAAATCTTATCACCTCATCATTCTATTTTTTCAGTATATTTATAGAGTTAAATTTTTAGGTTAGAAATTAAAAGTTCATTAATTTACTTAAAACTTTTTTTAACGCGCTGACAAAAATTGTTAAATTTGTGTAGGTTTTTAAATTTTTTATAACTCAAGAGATTTTATTACAAATTATACATGTATGTCTTAGTTGTTAGGTTATGACCGTTGCAGATTATAAATTTTATTTAATTAATTTATTAAATTATTTTTAGTGAGGAATGGGCATATTTAAAGGAGAAATATTTCCAAGAATCCACTGAGAATTCAACAGAACAACAACGAACCTTCCTCGAATTAGTTACCAGTGCTACAAAACGCCTCTTCAATTACATGGACATTTCGAATGAAGACGCTTTAACTCACCGATTGTATGATATTGAAGTAATTGATTTAACCGAAGAAGTTAGTTTCATAGTGATCTGTCCATCAGCGGAATTGTCATGTTCAGTACCGGGCCAAAGAGAAATTCTATTACAAAGAGGCGACTTACTCAGCCTCCCCATCCAAATTTTTGAGATGATTCATTTAAATACATACCAAAACAGTATTATACAAAAATTTTCACGTTTGAATTGTGTTTTGGAGTTGGATGTGGCTACCGCGAATCATCTACATAGGGAAGCTTTCTCGAATAGTGAGGTCTCTATTGCAAAAGAAAGATTAAATCGTCTGCAGGATCTTCAAACAAAATTAAATTCAATTTATAAGTGCATACGATGGTTGATGGATGTAATTACATTTGCAAGGGACCGTAATATGCAAGGAATTCCGATTAGATTTATTTTAGATAAAGAAACTGATACTAGTCCAAAACGTAGTTTACTACAATTGCCTCCTAGGGAAGGGAAGGTGATTAAAAGCACCCCAGGTAGGGGTTCATGGCCCGGACCAGGAGCACAAATCACCCCAGGTGCAAGCTTATTTAGTGATTTCAGTAAAAGCGAACAACATCTTAGTACGAATGAAGGTACAAAATATTTAACTTGTAGCGATACGGAATCACGCAAAAATTCTGATAGTTACACGAGTGATTATTTTAATGATTGTATGGTACCCTCGCGCAGCGAGGACATGCTATTTGCAACACCTTCAGTTTCAAATCAAAAGAATAGTGTTTCGGCTACTACTAGTCCCTTATTAAACGTACGTCCCATGTACAGCGGTAGCTTGCTTAGTGTAAATACACTAAATACGACAAATACATCAGATAGTTTGCATAGTTTAAGTTCAGATAGTGATGGGAATTATCCTGTTCCTATGGGGTGTAGTACTCCCCATAAAGGTAAGCACAAAATGGTCCCTTCAAGGAGCATGACGAATGTTAAGCAAAATATACATGAGATGAGTACGAAATCTGAACGGTACCGCCCCCGCAATTTAGATATTGAGAATGTTTTTACCCCCGCCAGTTTAGATACCCATTTATCTAAAAGTTTAAGTAATATAGCAGAAGATAAGACATATTTAAAACCATCCGAACCAAATAAAAGGGAGGAGGGACCTCCTGATCATAATTTTAAAGTTCCTAGTAGTAGTAATAGTAAAGACCTTGTACCAGGGATTTTGCAAGTTTTTGCTGCATATGAAACTGGTCTTCCTAGCGGTACAAGTTTAAAACTACACGTGACGCCTAAAACAACCGCACGTGAAGTTGTTGATCTGGTCGTTAAACAATTGAATATGGCGCTTGTGTTGAAGGGGAAAGAAGGACCCATATACCCCGCGGAAAAATTAAAAAATTTTTGTTTAGTCGCTGTGATCGGGGCTAGGGAGAGGTGTTTACGTGATGATTTTAAACCGTTACAGTTGCAAAACCCCTGGAAAAAGGGTAGATTATATGTTAGGCAGAAACAAGATGTTTTAGCCGCTCTAGAACACAGTAGCAAACACACAGCGATTATCTGAGGTTTGGAAAATGAGTAAAACAATTTCTTTAGTACCTGAATGTTGAGGACGTGGATGTGTCAGAACAGGGTCGATATTCGGTTTATTTCCGGTGCTAAAATAAAATGTGATTTTAATTTAAAATTTAAAATAAATATTAATTTTGGTTCAATGGGATAATTTTTCAATATAAATAAAGTACTAATTACGTGCAAAAACATCAAAGTCATCCAAGTCAAGTTTCATTCTTTTTTCTTTCTTATGGTAGAAAAGGAAAAAGAATGAAACACATACTTGAATTGGGTAACCTAGACGTTTTTGCATGGAATTAGCCAAAAATAATTAAACTATATCTTACGATTTAATGTCTCAGTTGACATAACCTTACAATTCTCAATAAGATTGATGCAAGAGTAATATACTCCACAAACTGGTCTTGATTTATCTTAGTTGAACAAGCAATCTCACTTGCCCAATTGAGGTAAATAAACATTTTGTACCGTGCAATTACCAAACGTAGTTATTTTGTAATGTTAAGGTTTTGTAGGTTAGACCACTCATGTTCTAAGAGAAATGAAAAGATACAAAAGCAAGAAGTTGTCCCATTTACCAAGAAAATTTTAATTTGTTGCAATAACCAAGTTTAACGAGATCAAAAAAAAACATTTAGTACGTCCAGTTTTGCTCAAACCTAACGGGCATTTATAAACACCAAATATCACATAGCTAATAAATGTTATTTAAATAAATTTGAAATGTCTATTATCCCAAAAAAAAAAGAAATATGCTTCGTTCGTTTATAAGCGCGTATATTTTTCCAAAAATTTGTGCTTAGTACAAAAAAAAATATATATATATTAAAAAAAAAAGAGATATTAATGAACGTTGTAAAGTAAATGTATATTATATGTAAACGAAATCGGATTGGTGCAAATTAAAATAGACTGATTATTAAAAAAAAAACGAAGAAATTATTTAAAAATGTGTACCATGAAGTAAGAAACTTATGTTTGCACTTTTCGATTTCGTAAGCGACCATTACATGTTGTAAATGCACATATTGTCTTGAGGATATATATACATACAAAATATTGTGTATAATAGAAGAAATATATAATGTTATAGAAAAATTAATTTGCTTTTATTTCCCTTCAATTTAAAAAACTTAACGATGAAACTGATACAATCATCGCCTATTTAAGGTTAGGTTGATTTGTACCTTCCCTTATGGAAGCATATAAACCTTTCTGTTTACATTTTAGCCTTAACTAAAAAATTACTCACCAAAATTGTTATGCTTTCTGACAAATTAATTTTTAACAACTAAACACTATCAATTTTCTATAAATATTTAAAGACCTGTTTCACTCGTAAATTTATATTTTCTTGTTTCAAATAAAAACAAAATTTCTGATACATATACGGAAATAAACAAAAATTAGTCAATTTGTTCTGGTGCTTCAGCTGCTTCAATATCACCATCTTCTCCAGGAAATTCATCTTGCATTATAACATCACCCATATCGCCTTCACCTTCATCACCGATTTCCGTTGCTTCCTCATCACCTTGATCTTCGGCTGCGATTTCTAAAGCTGTTTCTTCAGGAATCTCTCCTTGCAACCTATCAAAAACATTAATATAAATAATTTTTTTTAATACTGTTTGTTTCCCTACTTTTCTTTTGATCCTTTTGATCTTTGTGAACGCACGCTCTTTACAGATGCCTGTGAAACTCTCTTTGCTTCAACTGAGGAAGATTCTAAAAATAAATTATTAAAAAATTGAAAAGTATCAAGCAATATCTTACTCTTCATTGATTCCCTGCTTGATTTTGGAGCCAACTTGGATTTTGATATTTTGCCTACAGATGACGATTTAATTTTATCTTCCATTGTCTGCGATTTTCTTGCAGATACTATATCACCGTGTACAACAACTGATGTTTTCGGTTGAACACTAGATGGCTAAAGAAACATTTATTTACGTACATCAGTAAATGTCAGATGTCAAGTGTGACTTGCTCAAATTTTCTTTTTACTTTTTCAAAATTGAAATTACCTTTTCGTCAAACTTAATTTCGGGTACGGGAGGTTGCGCTTCAGCTCCCCATTGCACCAGGAAGTGACCCAACCTTGTAACTCTCTGTTGCGGAGTTGTGACTGTGTGACTTCCACCGCAGTAACGATTGCAGATATGATCTTCTCTAAAAATTCATTTAAAAATATATCATATCTATGACGGCAAATTCATGTACTTTTTAAAATCTTTCCAGCTTTTTATTAATTTAGAAACAAAAGTTGGTGTTACCCTTTTCCTTTTCCACCCTTTTCCATTGCAAGGGCATGCTCGAAATGATGTAGGTTCTTTCCACCAGGAACGCTAAAATTCATAAATTGGTTTATTATTTATACAAGTTAAAATAAGAACAGCACTTACCCCCTCTGTTGTTTCCTAAGTGCATCTAATTCATAAGCTAAGTAAGGTGCCATGCTTCTTGTTGGTGGTAAAGCATATGCTTTTGGTCTTAATGTCGAATCCATCTCCTTACGCATAATGACATCTTTTTCACAAGATATACAGTTAACATTTCTAAAAGGTAATAATTTAAGTATTTTAAGCTGCGGAAATACTAAACAACATTTTAAACGGGGAGAATGGATCAGATAGAAATAAAGAAACGAACATCAAAAGAATGGAAGATTTAAATGAAAGAAAAATGAAAATAATTTTGATAGCCTAATATAGGTTATATTGGAGATGATTTTCAAGTCTATAGATCAATATCGCAGAAGACTAAGAATTTAACTTACCTTAAGATCTTATTCTTTGAACCAGCAGCTTCTTGTTCCCTCTTCAATGCAGCTAATGAACGCATTTTATCTTGTAACATCTTCAATTTGTTATTAATAAACTCTCTTAATGGACCCAAATCCATTTTATCGAGTTTGTTACCAATTTCAGTTTGAATATCATCCAGAGCTTGTTGCCAAAGCACTTCCTATAAAACAATTTTTTTTTTAATAGTACTGCAATATTGTGAATTTAGAAATATACGAACTTGTTGTTGTAGTCTTTCCAAAGTTTCTTCAATTCCTTTAGTTAACTCATCACAAGCAGTATCGAATTGATCATGCGAGACTTTTCTATGTACAGTGCAAGCATCTGCTTTATCAGCCAGAGCCTCTTCAACATCTTCTCTATCCATCTTACTAAGTTTCAGCATTTCAATTTGCTCTAAAAGTTCCTACAAAACAAAACAAAACAAAAAGTGAAAAACATCATTTTTCCATGTTTGGCCTGTTGTACATCCATCCTCTTAGCACGATCTATATTATCTTCAAGTAATTTCACGGATGTCCCTGTTAAATCATCGAAGTCGCTTTGCAGTTTGACAATTTTTTGGTAGACTGCTCCACAACAACGGTTTGGTTCATCAACTGAAGTATCACCACCTGGCATACTAAGAAACATGTACAAAATTAAAATAAAAAATAAAAAACTTTACACTCCTTCTATGATTGCACTGCTAGGGGTAATAGGTTTTTGACTTATGATTGGTCTATTTACCTTTAGTTTATCAAACATTTTGGCTTAATTAAGTTTTGACTCCTTTTTCAAAAACCTAAGCAAATTTTGAGATTAAAAAGAAATCATTTTCTTTTTCTTCTATTAATTTGAAATTAAAAAAATAAGATAGGAACCAAATCTAGGCTTATTGTCTCTGAAATTGCTTCCTTTATCAAATAATTGAAAACTCACCCTCCTTGGAATTTATTGATGATCTCATTAAAATCTTTCTCAATGTCCGTAAACTGTGAGTGCAATTTTGTAATATCATCATTAAAATTAGTATCCAAACGTTCTAAATATTCGTTCATTTCGTTGACCTTATTTTGTAAAAGAACAATGAGAACCTCAGGTGGTAAATTTTGTTCATCGTCATCTTCACCTAAAATAAAGACATTTGTTAAAGCATGTTTTAAAATGTTTGAAAAATATTTAACCTTCATCTTTCTTCTTAACAAAGAATCGTGCTTTTAATTCAGCAACATCCTTAAAAAGTTGCGCGATTGGGTTCGGTGTCATTTCAGATTCTGAGATTTCAGATGCAGAACCTTGCTTGAATATATCGGGGAAAAATGATTTGAGTTTCTCAACATCTTCAACTAAATTTGCAATGACATCATCCGAAAGATCACTAAAATGAGAAAAACAATATTATGATATGGAATGTGAAGAAGAAAACTAAAGAAAAAAGGTAGATTCTTCTGATATGCTTCCAGAAGTTGTGCATGCCCAAGCAAAAAATGAGCATTGATTGACATATTGTATACCCAAAATACAACAATCAACGGTTTTAGTAATGAAATAAAAACTTTTTCTTATAAATAGAAGAAAATTTTAACCTTTTAGAGCTTCGTACTGGTGTGTTTGTGGCTCCACTTCCTTTTCTTGGCTTGCAAACAGTATTCTTTACAGGAGCGATTGGAGCTTTAATAACATCTTCAACAATACTTGCAAGTTTATTCATCCCAACTTCAGCAGCATCGATTCTTTTTGATAAATTTAACAGTTGCAAAACATCCACCACTGGACTTTGTTCCGATCTATAACATTTAAAAAATTTCAAACTTTTGCATATTAAACTTTTAAATGGTTTTCTATTACCTAACACACTCAATTATACCCATATTAGCCGGCAGTTCAACTAATTCTTTAATTCTTTCTTTGAGATCTTCAATTTCATCATATAAATCATCCAGTTGTTTTTTTGTGACTGCTTGTCCGACATTGTGGGATGAATCAACTGGTTCAACAACAAGAACTGTCTCTGTGGCTGTATCTATGAAACAAATAAATAAACGAAAGATAACAGAAAATTTTTAATTACACGTTAAAAAAAAATTAATCTTTGCGGTGTTTTTAAATTAATTTTCAACAAAATAAAATTGTTTTCAAAGAAATCTTCTGATTACATCCTTGCGATTTTAAAATTCCCTTTCTGTAAATAGAATATGGTAAAATGAATTGTGTACAACTTGTTGCCTACATTACAAATTAAAAAATATAATTGTTGGTAGGAATTTTGAAAAAAAGAAGGAACATTTATTCCATGTTGTTCATAAATTAAGTGCTTGAATAAATCGAGGCCAAAATTTGATAAAATCTATTAAAAAATATTTTTCTTTAATATTAAGTGTTGTTAGTTTTAATTGTTTACTACTTCTTTCCTTTCTTTCTTTTGGTAATTAATTTCTTTCATACATCTTACTGTTACCTTTCTCTCTTTTTTAGACTAAATATTCACCTTTCATAACTGTTGGTTCTGTAAAAGAATGAAATGTAATTTTAAAGACCAGAGATTTCTTTTTTTCTTTACCTTTCTTCACTTTTTTCCCGCTATCGGTCACTACAATTTCTGTTATATTCACTGATGGTATTTGCGGATTTTCTTTCAAAATATTCTGCAATCTAGCTGCAGTTTCTCCATGTAATTCAACACTTATATCTTGGGCCTTCATTTGTTGAACTAGTACATGAAGAAGAGTATGCAGGAGATTAAAATTTACTATCCCCTCCTAAAAAAAGTTAAGATAATATAGAGTAGAAAGACTTAAAAATATCGAAGATCCTTACTTCAGGTGAATTTATCACTAAATCCACGAGATTTCTTAACGGTAGTTGCAAGAAAGTATCCGCCATGATTAATTCTCACTTTTTTTGCGGTCTTAATTGTAAAAAGAAATATATTAAGAGAATCATGCAGTTGAATTTAATTTTGCTTGATTTATTAATCGGCGTTTTAATTAAAAATTGTCAAATAATGTGACAAATTCAGGAGTTTTGTAGTCAAGGTAATAAATAAATTTTAGAAAAAATGCAAAGAAGAAAAGGAAAAATACATATTTTAATCGATCAAACAATTCTATGATTTTTTTTTCTTTCCGGCTTCTATTGGACCTGGATAAACTTTAACCTATATATTCTTATTATGTAGCCACTTGTAACTGTACTCACACAGCTAACTTTGATATAACACCTTGCATCAAGAGATGCAGGTCCTTCAAAGGTTGCGTGTATAAATCATTTGGTACCATTTTTCTTATTCCAAATATGTTTTCTACGATTCAGTGCATCACATAGTACAGTTCAGAGTCTGATGCTGTACCCTACCGTCAACAGCTGGTGTCTCCGTTATACAGACCAATTTTTTGTTGTCTTGCAAAATAGGCTATGAGTATTGAGTAATATGTTCATCTCATTTATTTTCTTCGTTTTAATTTTAAAATTTTGAATTTTGTAAACATATTAATCCGATGTCAATGTGTGAAGTATTTGGTATAGAAAAATAATGCAAAATCTTTATAAACAATTCGTAAAATTAATTGAACCGAATCGAATGATGTTGAAAGGACGTCGTGATAAGGACCCCTCACAACTGATAAGCAATTTGATCTTACGAACTTGTTTATATTGTGGGTTTTTAATGGGGCACGAAAATCACAACATTTACGCATGGGATTTGTATCATAAAATTTTCTAAAAGTCCAATAAAGATTCAAACAAACATTTTGCTATGATGTAAATCGAATTTTACACGCGACGAACAAAAACGTAAAGAAACTGATAAGCATTAGATGTATTCAGCAAAATGTTTTTCTCTTTTTTTGATTAAAATCAAAAATATGCTTTTATAAAATACAAAAAATACAAATTTACTTTATAAAAAAGAAGACTTGCAGTTTCAATTTTGGTACTTGACGTGCTAAATATATCATAATAATAAAATTGGCAACAAAATCTTCTAAAAATCATAGAAATTTTAAAAAATTCGAAATAAAATCAGAAATATACTGTAAATTTTATAATTTTATTCAACCATTAATTCTCATTTATTTATTTTTATTAAAATATATTAAAGATATTCAATCTTAATCAAAATGACCCTTTAACATTTCACAAGATTAATAATATAAATACCATTAATTTACGACCCCTCGACCTCGCCCCCAGCAAGTTTTTATCAAAATTAAGATTCATTCCTATTTGATTTATTTCTAAAAACAATTTTATATTTAAAAAAAATCGTATGATACTAATTTTATGGAGTTCATTGTTATATTTAAACACTGATTAGATAAGAGGTGAAACAATAGTGTTTCATTTATTAAATCAAAAGGACAAGTGCAAGGTTGTTAATTAATGAATGAAATGATTCGGAAAAAAATTTGCAATGTCAATAGAGTAAAAAAAAAAATAAAGTAAAATAAAAAAGTGGCAGAAGGTATTTTTAAAAAAGTTTTAGGTCTAGGTCGAAAAATAATGTTTAAAAATACTATTTCATAATTCATATAAAAATATGCAACCTTACAATAATATTATTTGTTTATTTACTAATTGTTGTTTTTTGAAAACATATCAAATTTATCTTAATGCAATTTGTAGATTGAATGATAAAATAGTGCGACAAACTTATTTTTATTTGCTGTAGTATTTTATATAACTAATTGCATAACGGAAAATTTTAAAGCACACGTGATTATTAAAATGCGTTATGCAAGAGTTATATATGATTTTTTCTACTTTGCAGTCATAACATTCTCATTATTATACTCAAACGGGTTTCAAAATAACCTCATTATGGCGCTCGATCTTTTACGTTTTGGTGTTGGCATTAAATTTATTCAAAGTAATTGTCACTGTCAAATTCAGTTAGATTGATGTTGTGTCAAATGAGGCAGATAAATTCAATAAAATTCAAAAAGGTAACGTGCATACGTGACATTGCAGAAATTTTATACAAGATAAGTCGTACTTTTTTCACTTATAAATTACAACCAAGATTAATTTGGATTAAGAACATTATCTTATTTACGATCTCCCTTGTTCCCGATGATTTTCATCAATTAAAAGTCCGTCTAATTTAAGACAACATCAATCTTGTAGTGACAATTCCGTTAAATAATTTTAACACCAACATCAAAACGTAAAAAAAAACGAGTGTTATAATGAGGCAATTATGAAACCTGTTCGGATTTCATAATGAGTATGTTATAGTTCCAAAGTAGAAAAAATGTATTAACAACATTAAATACCAAATTATCCAAGTTCTGGGGGATGTTATAGAATCTAAATAGATAACACCTTTCGAATATTTTTTGACAGTTCATTCATATTTCCCAAATGTCCTAGCGTCTTCTTTAAGCCTCCAAATGCTTTATGTCAGTTAATTTCATCCTTAAAAACTTTTCAAATCGCTAAATGCTTCATAGCACCTAATTAAGTCTTCAAATATATCTCATTGAATTTTCAAGCTTCCAATAAATTTGTCATTCCAGCTTTTAAATATTTCCTTGAGGTTTATTCAAACCTCCAAGTGCTTCATAGCAGCTTTTTAACCCTTGCCAAACTTTAAAACAGATATACACACCGATTATTTATCGGTGAACAAATGTTAATTAATTGACAAACGTTATAGTCCAAAAAAGGAGACGAAAAGCCCAGTTATTTTTTTTGAATAAAATTCGGGCCTCTTTGAAAATTGGGACAATTGGTCTTTGGCACATTAAAAATACAATCCGCGAAGTTTTATATGTTTCCCCGCGAAAACCCCGATTTTCCACATTTAGAAGCAACTGAGAACGGACAAAAACAATAAATTTCGTAGACTATAATTTCTCATGTGCCAAATACCGTTCCTCGCAATTTTAAATGAGGCCCAATTTTTTTCTCAAAAAATCTGAAATTTTCGTCTCGTTTCTTGAGTTAATAAGGTTCACCCGGTAAGGAAGTAATCTTCATTTCAATGGCTATGAGCAAAATATCAACCAGTAATTGAAATTTTTATTCTTTGTTCAATATTGAAATTTATATTGCATGTTGGATTAGAGTTCTGAAAATCTGGAACTATTAAATCAACAAAAAATAAAAGATATTCTACACATTCATCCATTTTTCGGCAGAAATATAAAAGATTTTAATCAATCTACAATTTCTAAAGAATATATTAAAAAAATACATTTGTCTTTATTTATTTTATGCACTTTTCATCCTCTTCTTATATTTTTATTTGTTTTTTCACTCTTTAAAGTTCTTCATTTAAAGTATAAGTATACACTAATTTAAGAATTTTTTGAATTAATGTAAAACTGGGATTTTTTAGCCGAATTTTTCCTTACACGAACAATATTCTCTTATTTTATTTTAAGTTAATATGTACAATTACAAGATAATCGCTTAATTATAATAATAAATGGGATAATCCCTTAAGCCTAGTCTTTGGCGGGAAATCTCAGGAAATCCTCATAACAAAATGGTGCCCTGTTGTATGAATTACTTCCTGTTTATCCCCATATGATCCCATTAACATTTCAAGGTTAAGTACGTATTAAAGTGGCTCAAGTTGTTTAGTGTCTCCCAGATTGCCAATCATCCTGTTTACATGAAAATTCTGGATCCACTCCTATTGCTATTTTTATCGAGCATATAAGCATTGCGCAGAATCGCAAATTATTCTTGTTTACAATTATCGGTGACGAAACACATCACCTGAGGTATTTTGCTTTCATTAAAACACACACACTTCCCCTTTATCAATTTGTTGATAAGTACATAGGTATATGTGGTGCCTCTGTGATATAATCATTATATTTTAGTTTCGGATTTACTTTTCCAGAGTGCAGCCGCAATGTTTGAAGTTAGAAGTGCAAATCGTGCAATCATTGTCAGTGGGACTGCAGGGGGTCTTGATAAGAGCCCCCCTAGCAACCAGGATAAGACCTTTTTGCAAAATGTAAGTTATAAGGTCAATACAAATATGATAATGTTATTTTTACTGCATTCATATCGTATTTTATTTATTTATTTCCATCCATGCACAATATGCTAATGTATTTCCTTCCAGAATTACTCGAGAGAGTCCCAAAGGGATATTACTAATAATGGGAAATTAAAATTGTAAAGGTGAACGATCAATGCATTTTCATACAGACAGATGATGGAGGTATTTACCATACAAATGGTAAATAACTTCATTATTTAAATAACGGATTTATATTATGAAATTTTACGTACACAAAAATTTTTAATTAAGTACAAGGGCAGATGCAGCACTAATTTTAATTTTTATAAACTAGAAATTATGTTACTATCACCCTATTCTAAAACAGAAAACTACCCGAAGTATATACAGATCATATAAGGAAACCTATAAATTAATCCAAACAATGTTAATGTTGATTTGAGGTAATGCAATTCATCAGAGATAAAAGATTAACAGTCGATATAATCTCTTCATCCAATTGCAACATAATCTTCAAAATAGATAGGAGATTACATTACGTACCTAAAAGTTCGTAAATTGCACTATCAGATTTTTTTTTTTTTGTATTTTCTGCATCCAAACAGACGATGTTTTGTCTCTAAATTGAGGATCTTGATCGTCTAATTACCTACAAATTCTATCGTTATGTCCTCATTAAGAAAATTTGTCATAATTTTTAAAATTATAAATCCGTTGTTTTTGTCATTGGTAAAATAGTATCTCGAATGTATTTCAATAAATTTACTGATGCCATTAAAAAAGAAATCGAACATTTTAATGACTGACATTATATTTACGATATAATTAATTAAACCAATTTATAATCAGTAAATTTAATTGAAATTGTAATGTAATTGATCTTTTTGAAGGTAAAATTGCTGATTCCACACTCCACACGGTTTTACTGAATGTGCAAAAAAAAAATATTTTGTAATCAGTAAACATTCCAATATTGATAACACGTACAAATTGATAGCATTAAAAGTGATTACAATTGACGTTTATGCTAATAATTTTGAAATAATAATAATTGCAATGTAACCTTAAATGAAATGGTTTTATGTGAAAATTTTAGGTTGATTACAAATTTAAAATTTTTTTGTTGACATTCGTTTTTTAAATATTTGATATTTTTTAAAGTAATCGTCTGATGCAACTCACGTAACTGATTACTTTATTTGCATTGTTTATAACTATGCACGTAATATGCTTATTTTGATTATATTTGTTATATTTATGAATTTTAAATAATAGATAAAATGTGTAAATAGATTAGTACTAGCGGAAAGTTAAATATTCAGGTAGATTACCAATGATTTGCACTTGTTGTCATTAGTAAGTAAAACTAAATATATTTACAATAATTGGAGAAGTTTATAAACGGAAATTTTATTATTTAATTCGGAGTCTATAATTTGCTTTGAGTTCCATTTATGGTAACTGCTTAATATTCAATAATATTGAGATTATGTTAGTGTACCTATAAATTTGAAAATTATTCAATTCAATCCTTGCATCTGTAGAAATATTATTCAGTTCCTAAGTTATAATACATAATTTCTTTTCAGAAAGTAAAACCGTTGAACGTCCGTGACCCGCAACTAATTACATTTTATCTGTACAAAATTCATATGTCACATGTCAAAATTAAAATTGTTTACAAAATTTGTCATCTATAATTTGTATGTGTTATCAGAACCCCTTGTGTAACAACACTTGTTGCTATAAAATGATAAGGCAGTGTTAATAAAATTACAAGTGCAAGCTTAAATTCAATCAGACGTCTCCAGTGCTTGGAAGTAGCAGGAGTGTCTCATAATATAATATACATATAATACACTCAATTTATTAAAAAATGGATATGGTTAAGAACGTGAGTATTCTCATTTTCAATAAATCATCGTTATTGTGAATTTTAATGTGAAACAGATTTGTGATTTGGTTTATGTTGGGTGTTTCAGTATCCCGTTGCAAAAGCTTTCTTGGCCGGATCGTTTTCTGGAACTTTCTCAACAATATTATTTCAACCTTTAGATTTGGTTAAAACACGTTTACAAAATCCAGCAACAGTTATCAAGTAAGTAAAATTGATTTATTTTCATATTTTAGAAAACCAATTGAATTTTTTGTATGAAAAAACTTAAAAATCTAAATATTTCAGGAAGTCAATTAACAGGATTGTTGAGTTAGGTTAGGATAAATGATAGAATTATCTTCGCCCTTCAATCTAATGTATACCTTTTCAAATTTTTATTTTTTATTTTTTTTTTTTTTGCAGTACACGGTCAGGAAGTGCAATGATCTCAATTTTTACAACGATTGTTCAACAAGAACACCTTAAAGGATTGTGGCGTGGAATGGTTCCAGTAAGTAGATTATTATGTCATTTAATCAGTTTTATACTCTTTTTATAAACTGAGTAAGGCTTATCTTGAATGACACCCATGAACTTGATCTTTTCATTACATTTTATATCATAAATTTAAATTTGGTAAAGCAATTTTGTTGCTATGTGAAAATTGTTGACCCAGATTAACAAAATTTGTGTAGAAATTCATTTTTGCATATTGGTGACAGATTTCTTTGTTTAAATTTCATAATAATTTTTGCTGATACTTTAATATTATATTTAAATGTATGAAATTACTTATTTTATATTTTTGTTATCAGAGTATTACAAGATGTGTTCCCGGAGTTGGTTTATACTTCTGCTCCTTAGATTGGCTCAAATCGAATTATTTGCATGGAAAAACACCTACTGCATTGGAATCTGTTGCTCTTGGAATGTTTGCTCGTTGTATGAGCGGAGCAGCCTTGATTCCAATTACCGTTGTAAAAACACGATATGAAAGTGGAGTCTACCGCTATCATAGCGTAAGTTCTGCTTTAAAAGAGATATATCGAACGGAAGGAATAAAAGGGATGACGTGTGGGTTGATTCCAACATTATTCCGTGATGCACCTTTTTCTGGACTGTACCTCATGTTCTATACACAAACCAAGCAAATGGTGCCTGAAGGTAAAATATTTTCATTATATTAATAATATTTTATCACTTTAAAATCTAAAACTAACTTATTATTTAATAAAATCAAAATTTCTTTAGAAAAAGAGAATTTTAAGATAATTTGAATAGCATACTTTGATATGCTTTTGTAAAGTTTTAATGAAATTAAGTTATTCTTTGTGTTTTTACAGAATTTTTGAATACTCCATATGCAACTCCTATTCATTTTACTTGTGGGGTCACAGCAGGAATCCTTGCATCGATTGTAACTCAACCCGCTGATGTCATAAAAACTAAAATGCAACTTTACCCTCATAAATTTAACGGCCTATGGTCGGTTATTATATATGTACATAGTAAATATGGTGTACAAGGATATTTCAAAGGTATGGTGCCTCGGATGCTTAGAAGAACCTTAATGGCAGCGATGGCATGGACCGTATATGAATCAATTACAAAGAGTATAGGAATAAAATAGCAGAATAATGTATTCTTATCCATTTTGGGATATATGTGGATAAGTCTGATTGCACATTGTGTGCGTATATGTGTGATACATAAAAGAAATTCCAAATCACCTTGACAAGTACAAATTGGAGGGAAGTTTTTATTTTTGCGGTACTACCTATTTCATTTTTTGATATATGAGTGGCCTTATTATGTTTTATAACATTTATGAGAGATGTATTTTATATTAAAGTTTGATATATACATATATATATTTTATTAATAAATTTGTTTACAAATAAAGCTTTAATAAAAAGTTGCCATATTTTTAATCGTTCAAGGTTTTTTTAATTCTATTGATACAGGCCTATCTTAGGTGGTTTTGCTCCATTAGATACCAGTTCAGACCTTTGTTCTTTTTAAATCGTCTTACCATTATTGTGAACTTGTGCTTCTTCTTTCTCCCCATGGTTTACTATGACATTTCCACTCCAGTTCTCTGTATGTCTGGCGACTAGTGATGTTAATTATCGTTACTATTGAGTATGCATTGGTACTTGTTACTTGAGGGACGAGTAATCATTATAAGTATGCGTTACTCTGATTACTTTCTAAAGAAAAAAAGTCATTAAAATTAATTCAATTGTTCATTTTCAAGAGAAACAAAATGAAAGTAATCAAAGCACCGAAAGTAACAATTACACTTTTAAGCAAGTACTGAGGTGTCTTTTACCATCTGGTGCGTCACAACTACAAAGCATATGCATTTTAGATTCCAGTCCAGTACCATACAGCCAACAGTTGGTGTCACCTTCGTATAGATCAATTTTCCTTAGATGTTTCCTAAAGGGCCCAATACACACATCAACATGTTGATCAACTTCGTTGAGTTATAGAAGTTAAAGTGTGTATGAGCCGGTTGAGAGACCTGGTGTATTGGGCCTTTTACAGTCATGTGAAATGTCAGCAGTTTTATTGCTATTTTCAGCTGCAACGTACTTAGATCTGCAGCACAATTAAAGTTAAGTCCTTTTATAGTAGCCTTGCTGTGATTCAAGCCTGGTCTGGTTAGACACTATTCCTTATTTCTGTTGCTAATCTACCCGCTAACTGCCAGATGACACGAATTTTTCATGATACTCAAGGCAGGTTCTGGTCCTATAAATGAAAAAAGTTCCCTGCCTAGCCAGCGCATCAACCTGGAGTTCAGGCAAGTGTGATTTTGTTCTTTCTGTTAGGTCATTGAGTGTGAAAATATTCCATTACCAGTTTAAATGAATTTTTTTTTGTTTTGGAGAGCCTTCAGATTCTCTCTATGTTGATCCTCGCATATTGTGAAATTGCGAAAATTTAAGTTTGAAAGATTGATGCAAGATTCCATCCAAATCCGTTTTCTTATTTTCGTTGAAGATATCTGATTCAATACCTGGATATGATTTAGAACCATCCATTTGCCAGATTAGACTTTATTTGGTAATACTCTGTCTAAGGTTTTTCTATTCATTACGATCTGAAATAATCACCTTAAAGAGTACTTTTTCAAGACATTTGGGTACCATATGATCTGATCTCATTTGCATTAGAGGCATTCTTATGTCCGCCAAACGTCTTATGTGCAACGTATCAACTTTCGTGCTAACTAGCGATATCTGCAGCCTGCGGAAGACCATTCTTGCCTCACCTACTATAAAGCTCTAATTCCACTTTTGTCTTTTCCATATTTATGGTAGGTAGAGTTTTTGAATTGACGTTATTAACTATTGTTTTCATTCAAAGTCTAAGGTAGGTTATTTCATGTTATAAAGTTCTTTGTAAACTGATTCTACAACTTTCGGTATTTTTTCTCTTTTACTAGTTGGTTTTCCTCAATAGTTTCTTGATGTTCTTCTAATTTCCTCAATTATCTTATTTACTAATTTCGTTTGAAACTTTCTAAACCCGTGCTTTGTAGTTTTTTATGATTCTTGGCATTTTTTCAAATACTCAACCGTATATTCTTTACTTCATTCAATTAAATTTTGTCTAAAAGTTTCTCTTCCTTCTCCCTTCTTGCCCTTGGAAAGCTGTTAGCTGCTTCTTTTATAATTTGGGTAAGGTGGTGAGTTTGAGACTCACTGGAACTTAATCTTTATCTTGAGCTTCTAGAAACCAAAGGTCACGAATTCAAATTTATTTATGTGCCTATTTTTCTAAATTAAAAAACTGACTTATAATGTATGCAACCAAACATACACATTAAAATTTATCTATAACATCATATTCTAAACAAATTTATTGCGTTTTAATTAATGAATGAGAAAATTCATGTCTATAAATATAATACCATTATCATTGATAAAACATATTACTAGCTGATATCATTGTATGATTCACATTCTTTTATCAATTATTATATGAGTAAATGGAGATATGTATGTTAGTTACAACAAATAAATAATCTTAAATAAATTTTGCATGGCCACGTTTCTTATCAGATTATATTGCACAAACATAAAATTGAAATGGAAGAAAGAAGTTGCACCGTAACGGTAATTGGGGATGGAATGGTTGGGAAAACTTGCCTCTTAATGAGGTACGTGAATAATAAAGCGCCCGCACCGAATGAGTATGTTCCAACAGTTTTCGAAAACCATTCACAAATCGTTGATTTTGATGGGATGAAAATTAACTTGAAACTTTATGATACGGCTGGACAGGAAGAGTATGCAAAAGTACGAGCATTGGCGTATGATAGGGTAAGCAAAAAAAAGGAGGGGATATTCAAAATTTATTTATTTTTTCTAATCAAAGCATTTTTTCTTTGCAGACTGATGTATTTTTATTATGTTATGACTTAACTGAATTAAATTCTCTTCAAAATTGCAAATCAGTTTGGGCAAAAGAAGTAAGAGCACTAACCAAAGCTCCTATAATCCTAGTAGGTAAGTTAATCCCTCTTCTGGAACAAACCGTTTAAATTTCAATCCTTCAGGAACAAAAGCAGATTTAGTGGAACAAGTCGGATTGAGCAATCGTACCGGATTATCTCTTGCAAAGAAAATAAAAGCCCATGGATTCTTCATGGTTTCTTCCCTCACAGGTACTAATGTAGAGGAAGTAGTAATGGAAGCAATACGCGCTTCTTTAAAAACGAAATCAAACAAATGTAATATAATTTAAATAAAATTTATTTCACAAAATGTTACAAGATGTTTTCGGTTTAATTCCAACACGAACTGCTTCCAAAATGGCCGTTTCAACATTTTTTCCGGTTACTGAAGAAGTCAATACGAAACTCGATGCTTTAATTTGTTTCTTCATTTGTTCTCCAAGTTTACTTTCTTCTGGGTTACTGATTAAATCGGCTTTTGTACCTTAAAATATATCAAAACAAATTTCGAATTATAATGTTTAATTTATAATTCAAAATTCGTGTCTTTAGTAGAATTTAACTAAAATCTTCAAAATTGCTATTGTTAGGACAAAAAATAAATAAATAGACAAATTTATTCAGCCAACGTTTCAATTATTTAAATTATATTTAAAGATAAGTTACCTGTAACCCAAATCTGATTTAGATTCAAACTTTCGATCACAGCCTAGATTATCCATCTAAATTAAACACTTAAAGGGGATAAGAGGAAAAAAGAAGGTACTGACTCTGGCGCTGTTGGATGTAGAAAAGGCTTACGACTAGACCTGGAGAAGTGTAGTCATCTACATGATCAAAGTAATCGGTTAATCAATTACACCGATAAAAAATACAACAAAGGACTCAAAAAACGAGTTCGGGAATCTTCCAATGAAACTTCATTGAAAAAGACAGCCAGAAAAGAAAAAACTAAACTAAAAATAAATGATTTTAAGTTAGTTCCAATTTATATCTAGCAACCAGAAGCAGAAATGTTCAGTATAAACAAAATAAGTGATCTAAGATAATTTTATTATTGATTCTTAATATTTTTGCTTTGTGTGAAAAGCTCTGAGGATGATTCAACGTAATAAATAGAAACGTTGACTGAAAAAATTGGTTTTTTTATTCTAATATCCGCACTTTTGAAGAAATTAGTTCTAGATTTATATTTTTTAATGTAAAATGTTTTTTTGTTTAATAGAGAAAAGCAACAACAAGAAAGTGAAATTTAATTGGAACAGCTAGAATTACACAAGAAAAAACGTTCACGCATGCGCATTCAATCTCCGCCATATTGCTTAATGGTTAAAAATGGGTAAGTTTGATTCTACTGCACTGAACTACGAATTTACAGCGTCTTGTTTTGTGTTTAACAATTTTTTAATTATTTTCTAATCATTTTTGATAAAACGGATAAATTGGAAATAGAAAGTCCAATCAGCTGACTTTTAAATTTAACGCTCATCCCCCTTCTTACTAAGAAATGAGCGTCCATTAAATTTCGCGCGTGTAAATCGGAAACATTGTTGTTGTCTCTCTATTAAACAATTATGAATGAAGGTTGGTGGAAAAGATGTAAAATAGAATATTTATTGTTCTTATTATTAAATCTTTGAAATTATGGAGAGCACAAAATCGAATATGTAACTTATGCAACCAAACATACACAAAAAAATCTCGTTTGACTTGAAGCACTTACCAACTAGTATGTATGGTTTCTTACAATATTTTTGCAATTCCTTCAACCAAACAGATTGGCAATGATTTAAAGAATCCTTATTATTAGCTGCATAACAAATTATGAAAACATCTGTCTAAAATAGTTTTATTTTCAATTTTTAAATGAAAATATTTTGTTATTATCAAAAAGACATCTTTCTTACCTTTTCATAAGCTAAAATTCGTAATTTATCATAACCTTCTTGTCCAGCCGTATCAAAAAGCTTCAAAAGAACAACTTGATTATCCACTTTAATTTGTTTAGAAAATGATTCAAAAACTGTTGGTATATATTCATTTTGATCAGGATATTTATCAAACGCATATCTTTGGAGCAAACTTGTTTTTCCAACGTTACCATCACCCACAACAGTAACTTTGCAAACACGAGCCATTCTAACTAAAATTTGATAAGATAAGAAAGATAGAAAAAAAAAACTACTGATATTATATTAATTTTATTTTTAAATACATTTCTAGATAAACATTTTAAAAAAAAGGAAAGAAAAATTTTTGATTGTTTCGTACGTATCCAAGCAATGGATATAAATCAAGTCAAATGTCATTCAAAAACATTGGATTGTGGAAGAAAATTGCAAGACCGAAATTTGGAGTTTATTTACGGTAATTATAAATCCCCCTTCACTCCTAAATTTTGTTTTATTTACATGATTTTTAGGTGCAAATCAGAAACATAAATACAACACACGTTTATCTGCAAAAAATATTCTTCCCTCTCCTCCCACCTTTGAAACTTCCGGATTTTCCGATTCACAAGATAGCACGATTCTGGATGATTCTGAAGATTTCGAAATAATTCCTGAAATGTCTTTAAATAGTGGTCATTCTAGATTTAATACCCATTTAAATCCTTGTTCGGAACCAAATATTGTAGGTTGTGGGTTATGGATGAAAGCAGTTATAATTATGTTGATGGTAGGATTTTTGGGAACTTCCATTACACTTATGAATGGGAAATATTCGAATATTGCACAAATGGATGATAAAAATATTGATTATATAAAAAAATCACTTTCTCAAGTAAGAGACTATTTGCAGTCAATGCTTAAAACTAAGCATGAAACTGGAGAATTGATTGAAAAGATGAATAAAGTTTATGGTGTTATAAAGCAAGTGGCGAAAGATGTGTCTTGCGCTAATCCTAACCATGCGGAATATGATGATCAGTTTGAGATTTATAATGCTGATAAGACTGGAAAGGCTGATTATGCTTTGGAAACTGCTGGTAATTATTTTTTATTTATTTTTTTTATTATATTTTTTAATTTTTCTATTTCCGTTGCCAACTTTCGTTATACACTTCCGTGGCACACCTCCGTTACACACTCGTGTGGCACACCTCTGTTACACACTTGCATAACGCAATTCCGTAACACTACACATCCATTCTTTTAAAATTCCGCCACTAAAGAAGTTTTACTTCAAAAAAACTAAATATCTGTCAACTGCAACTAAACAATCTAATTATAGAGTTACCAAGTCTGATTCACCCCTATTAATCTAAATTTTGAAGTTTTTTTTTTTAATTTTAAATGCTTCATATGATCAACAAACCATAATATAGGATTTACTGATTTACAGAAAAACGAGGTTTTGTTTTAGGTGGAAGCATTGTGTCTACAAAAAACACTAAAAATTATAATTGTGATGGAAAGATTTCCATTTTTGGTTGGACTATATGCTGTTTAAATGACGGGGCAAAATCAATACTTCAAGTATTTATTTAATTATCTTACATTTTCATTTTGATTAATTTGTTTGAGTTTTTAGCCAAATGTAGCACCTGGTAATTGTTGGGATTTCATACATCCAGGAAACGTTGTTATTAAACTTTTAAGCACCATATACATCACAGGAGTAACTATTGAACATATTCCAAAAAGTATTGCACCTAATGATGACATAACTTCAGCTCCAAAAAATATATCGGTTTATGTAAGTCTTAAACTAGGCAAAAGAGAAGATGTTATTGTGATATTACTAGAAAAAAAATGAGAACATTTGAATATTTTTAGGGTTTGATTTGTCCTGATGATGCCAATGGGCAACCTCTAGGCAAAATCACTTTTGATATAAATGCATCTCCCGTCCAATATTTTGAAATAGAAGCAACAAAAAAAGCTTTCAAATATATTGAAATTATATTTAAAAATAATCATGGTCACCCTAATTTTACATGTGTATACAGGTGAGTTTATACAGTCAAAAAAAAAGTCACGGAAATTTTAAATTCCCATCTTTAATTTTAGAGTTCGAGTACATGGAACTGTTAAAGATGGACAGAATATTCATCATGAAGACAATTAAAATTTTATGGTCTTGTTTATAATTTACAAACCATTTTTTAGAATATTTAATTATTTTTATATTTCTTTTTAAATAATATAGTGAATTTTCTTTTTCATTTTTTTCTTCCTCTTGTAGAGGATTTATTTAAGTTGAATATTTAAATATTTATAAATTTTGTGATTTAAATCCGAATTAAAATATATATATTTTGTAAGCATAACATACTCATTATGAAACCCGAATAACCTCATTATTCCATTCGACCTTTTACATTTTGATGATATTAAATTTATTTAATGTAATTGTAACTGTCAGATCTCAAATGAGATGTACATTTAACTGAGAAACCTTAAACCCCTGATAGCTATCCTTACCATTTCAAATTTTTATGCTATTCAGAGCATAGATTATTCAGAGGTACCGAGCTGTTGTAGGTTGATGTTGTAGAGGTCGTATCCGAAGGTAAATATTCAGTTCTTTTCATTTCCGCCGTCCAAAGTGTGGGTTCACATTTGAAATTACGAATTTGACCTTGGAAGGTCAAGGTCAAAACTAAGGTCACCATTAAATTGCCAGGAAATAATCTTAAAACTTTTGTCTAAGTCATTTCATTCCATATTTCTTCCACTCATTATAAGATAAAAATTGGGAAAAATTAACTAATAGAATATATTGGGTGGTACACGCTTTGCTTGCGTGCATTACCCGACGAAAACAGGCTTTCAACTAGTACATATTTACAAAATATAACTTGAATATATAACGCAAATTTATATGAACTGTAATGTTCATGGACGCGCTGCGCATGAAACAAACCAATGTGTACGGCGCTACGCGCTTCTTACGCGCCTCTCGCGCGCAGCAAACAGGCAGCCGTTGCTATCCATTTTCTACAAACACAAAGGAATTTCTGATTCGGTGTGTACAGGTTTTGGTCTCACAGCACGCCTCAGACACACATTTCATTTATTTTTCTTCTTTCAGAGGACATTTTTATTTTAATTTCACTTCTAGGGAATAGCTAAAAACGAGGGACCTGCTTAATTAAAACCTGTTGTAAACAATTAATCCAACCGATATCCCTATTTGTAGCGTACAGTTGTTATTGATGGCTGGAACTTTCTCCTTTTTGAAGCAAATTAAAATAGATCTTAGATGCACGTTGCATGTAAAAAAATTTACTATGCGCCGCACGTACAATTCGGAGCGCGCTCATTTATACGCACTCTACATTGGTTGGTCTATGCATTGGTTACACAGATGAACTATAGTATATTAGAGTTCATCTATGATTTACAATCTGTGGCAGTTACATCGTATGTTAACGAAGTTGACTGTTTTGTGAACGTATGCAACCAAATATACACCTGTTGATTTTTGGCTATTTCAAACCACAGAATATACAAGTTACAAACTTTGTTAATACCAGAAATGCAATATTAATAATTATTAATATCAATTCAAGAGAACATGTCGAAAAAAAAGGGCGTTAGTGCTGAACAGAAAAGATCCAGGATGTTAGAATTATTTTACGAGAGTAAATCTTTCTATCAACTAAAGGTAATTCAAATTTTAGGTTATAAATTTAAAACTTACCGATTTTAAAATTTATAACTGGTGGTCTTATTAATTAATTTTTGATCATTAATAATGTAATATTGTATACATGTAATTTTTTTAGGATTTAGAAAGAATTGCGCCAAGGGAGAAGGGGATTATAGCAAATTCGGTGAAAGATGTAATTGCTCAGTTAGTTGATGCCGGATTGGTGGATACGGATAAAATAGGAACTTCAATTTACTTCTGGGCATTTCCAAGGTATTTTATTCGTTTGTGTAAAAACTGAGCATATTCTGGAGAATTTCAAATTAAATTTTTCAAATTTAGAAGTCAATCCTTGTAATGAGCTATAATGTATATCCACTGAACCCTACTAGATATTTGGAAAGCAGACTGCCATATAAACAGCTGACCCCAAATGCTGATATTTCAAAGCAGCCAACCATTGTCAGTTTTATCCTTCTTCATTCAATGTGTATGCCAATCTTATCCGAACTGTTTAAAGACCCTAAATGCCCATTTTATAACTATGCAGGAACACGCTGAAATGGTTCAGAAGTTTTGAATGTGTCTACTGTGCTTTCCAAGTTACGTTGTATTAGAATGCGTGTTTATTAAAAGTTACAAAATATTTATTTTTATAAATTATATTTGTTTTAGTAAAGCATATAACGCTCGAAAACATAAACTAGAAGATGTGAAGAAAGATTTGGCCACTTCACAAGAAAAGTTAATTCGCGTGTCTGATGAAGTTGAAAAATTGAATGTAATTCTACAAATAATTAATTTGGTTTATCAATAAAATTTTACTTTGGTTTTTAGTCCAACAAAGATAGTGATGAAGAAAGAAATGTTTATTTTGATAAAATTGTTAATTTAACTATTGAAAGAGATGAGTTGGCTAAAAAGTTAACAAACTTCGATGAGAATAATGTTGAAGCTCTTGAAAAAGTTAAAGACGAGACTACTGTAAGTAGCAGATACAATTATTTACATTAGGAATTTTTTCACAAGTTACCTCTTATCGGTGGTAACTGAACCAGTCCATTTTTTGCAATAGAGTGACAACTGTTTAACAAGGTTACTGCCAATTGCACCGATGTGTGTGACTAATGACTAATTTTTGTTTTATATATTTTCACATCCTCCCGCTAATCGATTAAGTGACATATAACCTTTTATTACTAGTTTGGTATTAACCGGCAAATTGTGAAAAAATCTCTACTTGAATTAATTATCAATTAAAATAATCTAGATAATCCTAAAGGTAATTTTAACATTCCTTTGTTTTGTTTTTAGAAAGTAAAGGAAGCTACAAATCGTTGGGTCGACAACATTTTTTCTTTAAGATCCTGGTGCAACAAAAACTTCATGATAGAGGGCAGCACCTTCGATAAACAATTTGGAATTCCTGATAATTTTGATTACATTGAATAAAAAACTTTGAGTTTAAAAAAAACTTATTTATTACAAATTACTATTAAATTATTTAATTCGTTTAAATTAATTCATCCTGTCCACTTCAAACATCTAGTCTCATAATGCGTATCAAAACACTTACTTTGACAAACACGAACCCCACAAGAAATACAAATATAATTACTATGATAACCGCAAACAGCACATGTATAAAACGGTGGAAAATCACTAGGAGGAGCTGCAATATCTGAATATGAAACTCTATTTGATTCTTCAGCTTCCTTTCTGTCATCTTCAACCAGCTGCTGAAATGTTTTTCGATATTTAATCTGATAATACTCAGGATTTCGCTCCTTCTTTTTACTTCTAGTCCGTGATTCAAGATTATCATCGAATTTAGGAATCTTCTTGCTCATAACAAGATCCGCATGAGGATCATCATGAAAATTATCAGCTTCGAGATTTTCCAGAAATTTTCTTAGCCGTCTTTTCCGTGTCGAATCATCAATTATACGTTGCCGCTCACTTTCTTTAAGTCTATTTGAACCTCTTTGTATTGCTTTCATGATTATTGGATTTTTTTAGCACTATAAAATTACATTGATTTTTCGACCAGGGGGAAACTGATCTGATCCATCAAATCATCAATTTTCGCTTGTAGAATATCCAGAATGTCACTAGATATAAATAAATGGCTCTCGTCTAGATCTTGAATTATAAATTTGCGACCCAATTTTAAAGTTTCATCCAAATGGAGCAAAAATTGTTTCATGGCAGGATCGCTAAAAAAATTTAAAATTAATTAAAGCGATAAAAGAAAGTCAATAATTTTTACCATTTAACTAAAATACCTTTCATAACATTCACCATTTTGAAAATGTATGTAGAACATTGGAAATTATAAATTATAAATGCAAGAAACCAAGGAATAAAAAGGTTATGTATAGAGAATTATTTTCATAAGTGAGGGGAGCAGTGTTGCCACCGATATTTTTTCGTTGTTTCTAGCCAACATAACTTTCAGAGGTAAACATGGCACATGTTAAGAAGAAAAACACATTTTTTGTAAAGAAAAAGAAAAGAACTAATAAAATAAATTTAGTTTTTGATGAAGAAAAGCGTAGGTAATTTAATTTAATCGATTTTTTAATGAAATTTTCCACATAACCTTAAAATATTTTTAAAGGGATTATTTGACTGGTTTTCATAAACGAAAGCTTCAAAGGAAAAAGCAGGCAATAGAGAATTTGGAAAAGGAATTGAAAGAGGAACGTAAGCGATTAAAACAAGAAGCTAAAGAATCGTATAAAAAATTGGTGATTTCCCACAAGCCAATCCCCGAATTAGAGAATTTATTTGAGGATCAATATGAAGATGAGGATGTCACGGTAAAAGTGGTGGAATTATCCACGAATGAATTAGCTAAAGAAAATAATTGGATCGGAGCTAATCAACCGAAACATAATGAAAGTGATGAAGATGAGGATGAAGAGGAAGAAGAAAATGAATCTACGGAAATCCCCGGAATGGAATTAAAGGAGAAAGTGAAAATAAAAGAGAAAAAGGAGAAGATTTTATTTAATTCGGAACGGGAAGTGAAAAAAGTTCTGAAAAAAGAAGCGACGAAAAATGTGCAAAAAAGTAAGGCTTTTCAAATGAAGAATAAAATGGAACAGAGGAAGCAAAAGAAGAAGTCTATGCAGAGGAAAAAGGAACGGATTAAGTTCAGGAATAAAAAGAATAAACGGAAAGGTGGAGGGAAGAATAAAACTTAAATCGACCAATTTTTGTAAACAAAATAAGTTTATTTATAAAGAAATTAAAAAATATATTCATAATGTATTTTTTCATGCAAATATCGGATATATAAACTGTTAATTTAGCAATTTATGAAAAAATCAAGAATGGGTTTACATATGAAATGTACTTTGACAAAAATATGCAAAAAAAGTTTTGAAAAATCTTATGTTTATCAAAGAAAAGTAGTTTTATGCATCACCTTTTTTGATTTTTTCTGATTTTAGGGTAGTTTTGAGCTGTTTTATTCCAAAGGGACATATATCGTAATTTAAGCAAGTAGCACATTGAGGTCTTTGCGGTTGGCACACTTGCTGCCCAAATCCAACCAATAAATGATTCACTTCGCTCCATAATTCTTTTGGAAGCCAGTTTTCTAATACTTTCCGGGTTTCTTCAGGAGTTTTGGTTTTTGCCCAACCTAATCGGTTTGCAATACGATGTACATGCGTATCCACACCTAAAAAAAACATGAAAAGACTTTTAAAGCAAACTAAATTAATCAAAATAATAACATGAATTGTCTCTGATTGAAAGAATCTTTACCCTAATGATAAGAATAATTTGTTTACCTTTCATTTTCATAATAATGGTTGAGCATAAAATTAAGTTTTTTTGTAACTACTTTCAATTTTATAAAAAGATTATCACAATCTTAAAATTTTGTTATTCTTACCAATTCCAGTTACTTCTCCCCATGCAGTTTTCATACAAAGATGCGCCATTTTTGGTCCAACACCATGTAACTTGCAAAGTTCTTCAACACTTTTTGGTATGTCGCCTTCAAATTGATCGCGTATCATCTCTGATGATTTCTTTATATATTTAACTTTGCTCTAGGAAAAAAGTTTATACAAAAAATTTTCAGATGAAAATGAAAATGTCTCACCTTCCAAAATCCAACGGGATAAATTAATTCCCCTAATTTTTCATCGCTTGTTTTGAGGATGTTCGTGAGGGTGCAGCCATGTTCAATAAGACGTTGCATTGCTGCATGTGTTACTTGATCTTTAGTTTGGCTACTTAACATTAATGAAAGCAGTGCTTGGTACCGTTTATCCTTAAAACAGAATAACTTGAAAGTAATAAAGAAAATATTTTAAAGGGAATAAAAAAATATAAAAATGAAAAAGAAAATAAGGGAAAATGAAAAGAGAAATAACAAACAATGAAGTCCGACTTGCTTTTATATATAAATTCTCTTACCTTTGGATTGGCTCCATCATCCATACATTGATCGCATCCCATAGAATCGACAGGTGCATCACGATTTTTCCGCATTTCTCTCAAATTCTTCAAAATTTCTTCCCAGTTCGTTGGAAAACAATTCTCGCTCTTAATTTTATACTTTCCTTCTTCCACCTTAAAATTCTTTTTATCGTCTCCATCAAAATTTTCTTTTGTATCCTCAATTTCTTCTTTACAACCTTCATTCCCTTCAATTTTTATATTTTTAATTTCTTTCTCTTGATTATCCACTTCTTCTTTAATTTTTTCACATTCATTATTTTTTTGTTCTTCTTCATTTTCCTTTTTAATTTTTGTAGGAGAAATTAAATCGTATTCTACTTTAACATGTTCTCGTTTGACCCCTTCCTTTGCTTTTAAACGAAATTTATCTAAATTTATCTTTGTATTAGTTTCTTCATTTTCATCAAGCTTTTTAGTTTGACTTCTAGTACTACGTGAGCCTTTTTCTTTTGTAATTCTTTTCATAATGCTTATCAACCTTTTAACTAACATAGAATGTGAAAATTTTGAAGGTTAACTTTATATATAAAAAATGAAAACCATACAATTAAAATAAATTTAAGAAATTGATTGGAAGTAAAAATTTAAATAAATTGTATGGTGCATTTCGAAAAAGATTTGTAATATATCTTACATGGATTTATAAATGTTTAAATTTAAATGATGTAATGTTGGTTGCATATGTTACCGCCTATTGATCGTTATGATTTAAATAAAAAAAATAGTAAAAGGAGGTTCACATTTAAGTTTGATTTAATTTCAGCAAAAATGGTATAAATATGGTTGGAAAGCTAATTCAACTCCAGGAATGTTTGTTTTTCCTGGGAAAGTAGATTATATCCAGAGTTTGAGCCACTTAGACATTTCCAGCTACTATAGATTTGGAGTTATGATTAAAAAAAAGATTGTTTTTTTATGTGGACGCTCGAGGTGCACATGTAATGAAAAAAATGCCAAAAATTTTGCATAAAAAACATGTATTTTGATCGTATTTTTAAAAATGAAAACATTTTTTTACGTGAAAATACGTTTTTAGAAAACAGCCAAAAAAATCAGGTTTTGTGCCAAAAATTACGGCAATTCACTTTTTTTGCACCTCGAATCGATAAAAAAGAAAAAAGAACGAATCCTGCAGTTTATCCCATCCAAATTGGCAATCCGGTAAACTTATGGAAACGCTTTTATTTCATTGAAATTATTATTTCTCCATATTTATTTTTTAAGAAATATTATGATTTTAAATCAAAATGCTATTTTTTTCCAAACATTTCTATGTTCTAAATAAATCTTTTGAAAAGGTTCTAGATTAACGAAAAACAAACTTAAATTGCTGAAAATTAGATTTTTTATAAATTTTTTGAAAGTTTTCAGTTCTAAATTAGTAATATGTCGCCACATATTATCGCCTCATAAAAATATTTGAAAAATTAATTTAAATATTAGTGCTTGTTAACTTGGTTGTCTAGTTGGATGGGATAAACTGCAGGATTACCCATCTTCGCCTTGTCTCACCTCAAATGTATGCCCACTTTTTCAAAAAGAATTTAAATTTCTTCCAAAACAGTATGTATGGTTGCCTATATTGGAAGTACATTTAAATTTCAATTAGGTGATTGTTTCCCAGTTACAGTAGTTAATTACAATAATTACTGTCTCCCTTTTTTCGTATTTCGAATACATTACCCTTTTCTGAATAATGTCAGCGGCCACACGTGAATCTCAAGGCGGACAACACACGCATTCACCGAGTCATTTGCACGAGGGAGACTTTAATAGCTACTTTAAAATAAATCACGCCTTTAATTTATAGCTGTTTATAGAAATTGGAGGAGTAAATAACACAAATTACTCATCAGTAATTACCGCAAGCTGCAATTTTTATTTCTACTCGAATTTCTAGATGACTTAATTTATATTCTTCATTTCACAGTGAAATAATAATTCAAGAAAAAATTGGTATTAAAAATCAAAGAATTTTATTAATAGATTTCTTCGCGACCTTGCCAAAATACAAAGAAAATAATTATTACTTTAATTTTTTGTGAACTAAAAGAAGCAACCATTCCAAACAATTAACGAAGCGTTGAAAGTTAACACGATTCTGGTCAGGAAACTGTTATTTTCATGCATTTTTAGTAAAAACAACAATAACAAGACTTCTTTTGTCATTTAACTAAATATGTATAATGTCAGTGCCAAATTTCTTTAGTGTAAGCATTAAAGTATTAAAATGATTTCTTTTACTTTGCAATCATAACATACTCTTTGTGAAACCAAAACGGGTTGCATAGTAGGTTCATTATGACTCCCCAATTTTTACGCAGTCAAATTTTAAGGGACAGTTGTGCACGGGGTGCTCGTTTTCTAAACTTGCACTCCTGCCTTAAAATTTTCATTATGCAATTTATTGTATAAAAAATATTTTTTGTTTCGTTACAAAAAAATTGAAGTGAAATTGCCAAAAATTACAAATGAGATTATTCACACATAAAGTTTGTTGATGTGTTGAATGGCCGTGAGATGATGATTCTAATCCAATTCATTTCGTAGCATGTGTTTGTAATATTTTTCGCAACGATCTATGTTTATAAGCGGCCTGTCTTTGATGAATAAATGCGGAGTATTGTGTTACTTAAGCAGAAACATCTGGATGTTTAATAATTCTCATTCATTGCTAAGAAAATTCAACAAAAAAAAAAAACGCGCAATTTATTTTGAAGACGTAATATGTTCAATTTAACTTATTTTGTTTGTATAATATTTTTTTTTTTTAGTATATTATCATCCAATAATTAATTTAAATTTATAAAAATGAGTTGTTATTTGGATGTCGTTGTATGGGTTTAATTAATTTAATTAAGTTACGTGTTTAATTTATTATTGGCAAGATTTGAAATTGGTGTATATTGTGTTGCATAAGTTTAATATTAATTTATAAGCAGTGCGGCACGCTCGCAATGATATAAGCCTCTTTAGCTCAGTGGCAGAGCACTGGTCTTGTAAACCAGGGGTCGTGAGTTCAATCCTCACAGGAGGCAATTTTCTAAAGGGATTTTTAAAATTTTTTTTTGTGTTATATAATTAAAATTTATTTTAGTTATATGGAAAATTAAAAAAAGAAAATTAGAGAAATTTTGTAATTGAACTTTTATAAAATCAATAAATGGAATATTTGTAAAATGAAAATATTTCTGCGGTTTGTTGTAATATAATGTTGATGTTAATTAAATTTTATTGAAATGTTATTCCAGGTTATCCAAATAACTTTCGCGAAAACCAATACCAACAAGTTTCAAGTTTTTAAAATGAAAATCAACTCAAACAAACAATTCCAAATGTGAAATTAGAATGAGCAAACCCATAAACAAATTAACCTAATTGCTGCGACGTTTACAATTGGGTATAATGTCCAAAACGGCACCATTCTTCCAATCATTCTCAATTACGTAATTAGTAAAAGTGTGTATTGTAATTAGATTTGATTGGAAACTTATCAGTTTGTTTGTTGGGTAAAACTTTTATATAAACAGAAGAATTAGAACGGAAAAAATTAAATCACCCGGTTTTTTTTGGGGGTTTACCAATATGGCGGGTGTATCTATCCGGATTCATTTGAAATTCAATTATTTTGTAATGGTGAATGGTGCATGAATTTGTATATTGATATAATAAAAACAAAATTGTTAGATACAATTATGCAACTGGAGCAACATTATAACATTTTAGATTTAGAATGTAGAGAACAATATAGTCAACATTTTAAAATAACAAATATCAATATTCCTCCTGAAAAGCTAAAGGTCTTGAGTTCGAACCTCAATGGCACTGAATTTTTTTTTATCTTCGACTGACAGAAAAAGCAGAAGATCGATTCTTGTTTATCATCTCTTTGTTGGCATTTTTGGTATTTTTTTGACATTCTTTGATAATTGTTACTTAATCATTCTGTGATATTTAATAAATTTTTTGATATTTTGATTCTTTTTTACATTTTTTGACAATTTGGCAATTGATATTTCGACATTCCACATTTTAACATTTGATTATTCTACAATTGTTTTCACATTTTCAATTTAAGTTCGTTTTGGCAATGCTCTTAAACATTCTCAAAAAAAAATGTTTTTCTTTTATAATTTTTTTGATTTGTTAGCCTTGTTACTATTTTTGGAAAAACCGATACGATAAGTCTCCAAAATGTCCTTCATACATCTTGACATAACAATCAATGGAACTATCAATCAGTAACCATCGAGAATTGATGAGTACAATAGAATAAGACATCCCAGTGACTTTTTTCATAATAAACGTGTTTACCCCCACCTGAATACACCTGCTCTCTTCGTGTTCGTAGTAGGACATAAACGCCGCGCTATTCCAACAGCAGAGTTCAACTTAATTCTCTTCACCATCACTCTACCTACCATTCTTGAAACAACACGCGAATTAATAACAGAAAAAAATAAATAAATAAAAATAAACAATTTATGTGCCCGCTAAAAAAAAATTGTTCAGTGCGTCTTAAGTTTTAATTTTTTAATTTTGTGAAGTGGATTGTGCGTAAAGCGCGCGCGCGCGCACGCGCCAAATTAAAAAATCTAAAAAAAAACAAGAAATATGAACGTAAGTATCACAATCTCACGTTGCGTAAGTCTTGTATGGATTCAGGGTTAGTGGATCAATTTTTTATAGGGCAATTGCTTGATTTTTTTTTTGATTCAACTGCTTTCATCCAAATCTGTAAATTCATCTTTTAATTGGATGAAACGTGCGCGAAGAATTTTTTTTTGTGTTTGATTTTTTTTTTTATTTTTCTTAATTGTGTATTGAGAGACATTTTTCGTGTTGACATAGAAAGGTACGGAGGCGAATTAATATTGAGGATTCAAGCACAGAAATACCCCGAAGGATAACACTTGCACCATTATAAAACGTGACTCAAATTATCGACTGTGTGAGTGTTTTCTTTTTGTGTGTATATGTGTGTGTTGTTCTTTCCCCTCTTTTACCGTATTGATTGCACAAGTAATTTGATAATAAAATTTGATTTCGAAATTGTTTTGGTATTTCTTTAAAACAATTGCAAGGTTTTTTTGATTATCTTAAATTTTTGGGAAGGTTTTAAATTATAAAATTAATTTAATTAAAAGTGAATTTAAATACTTGTAAAATTTTCTATATATATATATATATATATATATATATATATATATATATATATATATTCTATTTCTCGTTTTCTAACAGTTTTATCATTTTTCTGAGTTTTTTTATATATTTTCGGATTTTTTTAATAGTTTTGATAACGTTTGTTGTCATTTAAATATTTTAACATTTTGACATTTAATAGCATTTAGCAAATGTCTATTTTTTAGTAATTTGGCTATATTTCTGGTCATATTTATAATTTCTTTCCTTAACTATAATTCTTCGACTTATATTCATTTTTGTTTTGTTAGATTTCTGCTTTTAAGATTTCTTAAAGAACGATGTTTACTGTTGTTCTCACTGAAAACTCTTATTATAAATTTAAGGTATAGAATTCTCTGACTTTTAATTATTTTCAAGTACTCTCTCGAAAATTGAGAAAACTATTATTACATTTTACATTGTATATATTTTCTTAGCTTTGTAACTGGCTTCTATAGCTAAGGAAAGACAGTTCAATTTGGCCCGTAGCTACTTAACTAGAAGTGAGTCGTCGATACACTTATTTATGGCATAGTACACTTGTATAATATTAATATTCATTTCGACATCAAGTATCGAACGTAGAATATCAAGCATTCGACATTAGCTATCGAACAATTCAGAAATCCGATCGACATTCATCTGTTAACAACCTGCGGCATCGGATTAAACGACCTTTTGATACTCGATTTCTGACATCAGATTTCCGACATCTGATACCAAACAACCGACATCCGATTTAGAACCTCGAATATTAAATGTCGAGCATCCGATATCTAACATTAGATATCGGACACCCTTTGAACAGTGAACATCGGATATTCAATATTTGGCATTCGATATCTGACTTCCAATATGAGACATGTGACATCCAAATACTGACATCCAAAAATCAATGATCGACATTTGACATCGGAAGACATGTATTCGATATCCAACATTTTACATGTTATATGTTATATCGGACGTCGAATATCAAACAATCAATATTCGATATCCAATATGGGACATCCGATACATTCATTTTTTGTCATACCTTGTTACTATTTTAAATCTAACAACATATAAAGACCTAATATTAGTTCGATAGCGCCCATAGAGTCACAAATCGCCAAATAGAAAATTTTGTGGTTATAATTTATGATAAGTAGCCAAAATTACTATAAATTGCAAAGTCTGGCAACTTTGTACCTATATATCTGACATTTAATATTAGATATTGGACCCTTGAAATTGGATGCCAAACAGTTGATGTCGAATATTCGACAACTCATGTTCATCATCCTTCTATTAATACGTGACATGCGATATCGATTTATCGATATTCGACGTTAATTATTAGACGTTTGATATCGAATATCGGACAGTGGATAACGACATCTGAAATGTGATGTTTGATATTCGATATTGAATTTGGCATTTTTGTTTTTTCTTTTATTTTGTGTGTGATTATTATTTATCTTACTAAAAATTTGCTTTTTAATAAGTTTAAAATCTACATAATTCGTTCTTTCTTTCTCACGATTCTAAATTTTTATGTCAATTCTGCAATAGATTTATGATACCACGTAACACATTATCAATTATGTATCCATCACGTGAGAACGTTCTGTCACATTTACCATTCCAGTACAAACGCAACAATTCCACATAAGCGTACAAGAGCCTCTCATGATTTTTCTTACACCGCAACTTCTTGGATTTAAATATACAGGTGCAAAGAGGCACGAATCCTCCACCGGAGAATTGAAGTATTGATTCGGTGAGTCGGACCGCCCACACACACACACAACACAAAAAAGAAACGTGTGTGCACGCGCAATATATTTTTTATTTAAAGCTCTTGGAGGAAAATGCGTGGAAATGAGCGAAATAATTGGATTAGGAAAAAAAAGAAAAATAAAACAATTTTCTTTATTTTATTTGAATCTTTTTTACATTCTTCTAATTACATTTGTTTTGTATTAATGAATAAATTGCTTGTAGAACAGTTTTATACTAACACCAACTAACATTTAATAAATAAATAAATAATCAAACAGATGTTTAATTAACGCAAGGTTGTTTTCACTATACAAATTTAATTGATAAAATATAAGAATCGTATCATTACTTTCATTACAAAATGAACAATAACTCGTTGTTCAATACAAAATGTGAAAGTGAAATTTTACTTTTTCACCTTTGAAAATTGTTTTGACGTAATTTTCTGCTTTATTATGTCAAGGCGGGCATATCTGTTATCTTTCTCTATTCAAGTGGGGAGTTTTACCTTTTACGAGATTGCTAGAGTTAAAAAAATGAACAAAATTTTCCTGTTTGTAATTATGTAATTGTAGCACGCAATTGCTGAAAGTCACGAGATTCGTAAAGAGGTAAATTGGATAAATTGGCGATTTTTATTGCGAATCAACGTTTTAATTAATAGCCGAGGAAATTAAATTTAATGATGAATGATGAGCTTTTTTTTGTCGGATAAAGTAATGATTGTGGATAATGAATTTGACCTGAGTAATATTTTGGAAATTTAATTAAAGTCTTGTGCAGAAAAGAAAACATTTAATGTTATTTAATACCAGCAATAAATATTTTTAATATCTAGAAGTAGATTGATAAATTGATAGAAATTGGCGAGTTTCCTAATTCAACACTAACTCTTTCACATTACACGAAAATTTAGTAAAACTTTTTTTAATTCAGTGCTTTGTACTAGCAGACTGTTTCTAACCGAATTTCGAATATATCTCAACGCTAGACGAATGATCTAGCGGTACAATATACCGAATTCTGGTAAATAGCAAATTAAAATTTTCATTAAATATTTAAGAAAACATAAAACGGTGGCGGCAAATTTAAAAAAAAGCATGTCACACTTGCCCTCATTTTCGGAGTGTCCCCTAACACATAAAAATGCGATAAAGGAAATGCTCCATTATTTTTTAATGTACTTTTTAAATTTGCAGCCAAAAAGATACAAGAGTTCAGACATACAGACATTTAGATTTCATTTAGGAACTTTTCAAATTTTTCAAAATAATAGGATCTACCCTGAAATTACTTGTCGGTTATGTTATTACTGTCATAATTTATAAAACGGTAAAAATGGAGCAATATGTGTAAACTATAAGGATGAGTGAATTTAATGATGTTCAAATGGTGGAACTCCTGCAAGGCATAGTGTGGGGGCCGTCCAATGACCACCCTAGGGTCATTAACACTCCTTATTTAACTACTAACACACTGTATCTTCTTACGCAAACATACAAGACATCTTAATAAAACCACAATCTCATTTTTTTTCATTCCTTATTATTAAGATCTCTGTCAAGACAAAAAAAATTTTTATGGCAAAAGCAAATTATTTCACCCACTGACATAAATTAGATAATAACTCTAATCTTGTAATCTGCAATTATTAAATAATTCGAAAGTAGAGAAATTTAGATTGTGATTAGAATGGCGCTTACTTTAAACAGACAGAATCTAAATGGGACATAAATTATTTATAGATGTCATGTTTTATAATGTATTCGAGGTGTAGTGCATGTATTGTTCTTTTCCAATTGCAATTGAAGAGTGGGGATATATTAACCGGATATCCGTGTGCAAGGTCCGATTCAATCTAATATTACTGATTAATTAGTATGTAGTAGTAACAATATTTTTTTAATGTTATTGTGTTGATTATAATTTTTATCGGTGTTTGTATTTATAGAAGAACCTTGCGATCAATTTTATGAATGGGTTTACTATATTGGTTATTGATTTATCAGGGAGTTTGTACTTGACTGCTAATGCAGATAATTCAATGTTAATATTTTTACGATTATTTTTATCGTTTTTTTTTTTAATTAAAACTTTTGGTTTGAAAGGTGCGAAGAAAAAATTGAATCAATAAATGTGTGAGAATTTTTTCTAAGAGTTATAATCATCAGTGACGCAATTTAGAACAGTATTTGTAGATTACACTCATCTAATTCATGCCAAAACACCAATTTTGTAATTGTCTAAAAAAGCAAATTTTGTCAATTGCAGCGCCATCTGACGAGTATCGAAAAAAGCTTTTCCACAGAATCAATATCTGTTTCTCATTTTTTATTTCAAAGTTGCACTCTCTCCTCGCCCTCAGTAGATTTTAGGACAAAATTTTCGTCAAATTTTGATTCGATGCATATTTCTCGAGTTATTCGTGGTAGTGTATTGAAATGGACCAACCTATATATTTGTAATAAAAATAAGTTATACTCCAGACAAAACAACTTCCAATGCACGTCGTTACTAAAATGTGACATCACATACGTACAGTATTACCAATTTTGCCGTTTTTAACAACCAATACTTGAAGCTTTCAAATGCAACACTAAACTGGAACTAAGAGAATTTATTTACCATTTAACACCAACACCTATACAATAATAACACATATTTGTGTTGGTATTACTGAAAATTTTTATACGCAGTTGATACATTGGAAATTCTTTTGTTCAAAGAAGTTATTGGTGTTGAATTTTTAACATAATATGTCATGTGCAAACACATTAGTTGTAGATAATATATGCATTATATAGTTTCAAATTTAGGCCTTGAAGAAGATTGCACATAATTAACTGAAACGTTGGCATATAAATGATATAGTAATTTTTATTGTACTGACATTATAATTTCACTCAAGATGATAATGTCGAAATATAAAAATACATAAGTATATCAAACATTTTCAAAAATAAAATAATTAATACTGAGATTAAAAAATATGTCAATCAACTGATAATGTCAAAATATGAAAAATTTATATTACTAATAACTTTCTTGTAAACTTATAAGTAATAAAATAAGTTTACAAGAATGACACTACCAACATTAAAATTTTACAAAATGTTAATTTTTTAGTTTAAAATTTCTTAAAAGAAATATATTTGGCCTACATTTTCTTAAAATGAGACAATTAAAATTCCCAAAACGTACCAACCACGTATTCTTAACAACCAACATAAATTTTAATTCTACAAACAAATTAACTCAATTTCCTCTTTTCCCTTTCCTACAACTTTTCTTTTTAATTTTCTGCTACATTTCCAACAGATCTAATCCATTCCATTTCCTGTGGCGCACGTGCCTATTAACTTTTGCGCTTTTCTTCATCCACCAAATTAATTAAGAACCAAACAACGCCTTTTCTATAATTAAATTATCCAAGTGAAGTAAAGCAATAAGTGTCGACCTGGAACAAACAGTAGATCTACAAATTTCTTGCACTTTTTCAATCTGCCAACTTTAATTAGTCCGTCTGTTAATTAGTTTAAGATAATAAATGTGTGGTTCTCTTGAATACAAATTGCATCCACGATAAAACTATTAAAATTAATTACAAAGAGACTCATTATGAATTTTATGGTGAGAAAAGAACTGTTGTAGCTTTTTGTTCTAAATATTTTAAATTCTACATATTTTAAATATTAAATATCAAATGTCAAAATGTGTTAAAGAATGTCAAAATATCAAAAATATCAAAATGTCAAAAAATATAAAAAATGTCCAAATGTTAAAAAAATGTTTACGCATTTTGGGTTTTTTAAACATTTCAGTTTTTGCGTTTTTTTGAAGAAAAATGTTTGACATTTCTACATCTTGAAATTTTAAAATAATGTAGAGTTGACTAATTGATATACTGTTTTGTTAACATTTACTATTTCGACATTTCTTTTCTTTTTAAATTTTGACATTTGTCATTTTGGGAATTTAATATTCTAACACTTGTCATTTTTACATTTAACGTTTTGTCGTATTGTTTTATCGTGTTCACATTTGACATTTTGATGTTTTTACGTTATTCCATCTTGTATTTCAAGTTTCAGTTCTGTTAAAATCTTTGGACATATCTGGACATCGTGATATTTTCTAACATTTTTAACATTTCAATATTTTTAATAGTCTTGTTGGTCACTTTTTCTAGATTATGTAAGACTGATGACAAAACGTTACTTGTAAGCCGAGCTTAATAAATACCTTGGAAGTATACTTTTTAAAACGAGTACGAGTCACTCAAAAGAAGTACAAAACTCCCTAAAGGAGTAGGGTTGGTCACTTTGTTATTCAGAATATTTAAAATAATAGTAAACATCTTGAATTGTGGTAGATTATAAAAGTTTGTCCTTTAAAAATTGTACACAAACTAATCGAATGGAATAAACATTGAATGATTAAGGCCAACGGATGACATTCGCTTTAAAAGCAAAATAAAAACAGAAGCAATGCACGTCTTGAAAGGCGCACATTTGTAATTGTAATTAAGAGAATGGGCCGGCTAGGAATTTTTGGCACAAATCTTAGTAGACATTCGGACTGGATTAAAATTCATACCAAAACATGATTACACAATTTATTGTGTTGAAAGGTAATCAGGAAAAGGAATTTCTTATTGTATAATGCAACTAATAAATCAACATATTATCGCGGTTCAATTCAAGTAACAGAGAAAGCTGATTCGCTCCTTTTCCTTAAGCTTGAATTACATTATACTTTACTTGTGCATATGTACAAATATTCAACAAGAAATTTATACTTTAATATAGTCACAATTTCAATTAATAATAAATAACATAGATAATTAATTGTCTTAAAAATAATGTCACTTGTTTTTGTTTTCAAATTTTGACAAATGTAGCTATCATGATATCAATAAGTAATATCAACGTAGTTGGTAACACGTAATTCAATTGTTCTCGGACGATCCCATACTGTAAAAGCGCACTAATTCTGGCACCGGCCCAAAAAACGTATTCCAAACGTTCGCGTGTCTTATATACATAGATTATATAGCCATTTCATTTTTTGATATTGGCCCCTTTTGCGTGTAACATCCAGCGATAATAGAAAGTGAATCTTCAAGTTCATGGACTAGCCAAAATTTTTGTACTTTTGTAGCATATTCTTTATAATTGATTTCAAGTTCACATCCTTCTCATTACCCAAAAGACTCTCCAGATTTCTTCTTCTGCAACTTCTCAAAATTACTATCTTTGAGAAAGACCTTGTTTTTTTTTTCTTTTGGATTGGCGTTTGATAAGGCTGGAAATTTGTTACAGATTTATTTAAAATATTTGGTGGTAAGGTTTCGACAAATTGCTTCATCATGTCCAACTTGATATACAGAAGTGGAAGAAGAACTCTATTCGGATAAATGATAGCTTTTCGGGGCACCTTTTTTGGTTCCAAGTACTAAAGAATGTACCTCTTAAAAAATAAAAGAAATAATGAAAATAAATAAATGAAAATGTAATAAAATAGAAAATTGGGCTCATTTATAGCAATTTTGATTAGAAAACTTAAAAGGTCAATAAACTCCCCTCCGCCTTTCATTTACTTTTCTTTATTAAATATGGTTATAAAAAAACCTAAAAGAGAATTATTACAAAAACACATCTGTCTTCCTAATCCGATTTATTCAACACAAACACAAAATTACATTTAACAACAAAGGAAACAATTAAACCATTAAAACCATAGCGGTAATTGAATATTTATTAACTGATAACATGCTTCCGATTCAAGTTCACTTTTAGTTACAAAAGAAAGGAAATTCTAAAGAAAAAGAAATCTTTAGCATTCTTCTTGCAGATTAAAAATGAAAACCTCGATGTATAGAAAGAATTGGTTTTTTTGTCACGATTACAGATATTTTCCTTTAAAAAAATTGAAGGGATTTCAAATTTCATGTTTGTATCTTAATATTCTATCATCATATCAGTTGTTTTGTTACGTGATTTGAATTTTTGTTTCAATTTTGGCGACAACTTTCAGTTTTAAAATTAGCGAAGGTTTTTTTGTGCGTGGTTTCAGCAACATCAAGGTTACTTCCTGCATGATAACATTCCACATCTAAAGGCAACAAACTCACAAATAAGCCGCAATCTATTTAAGTTAAACCCCTCAGGTAATAAGATAAATTGGATAAATGTTTAGGGAGCAAATAGAAAGGGAATTTGGGGTTTGTTTGTGCGGAAGAATTACAAGGGCGGGATTAGATGTGGACAGGTTTTAAGATTTATTGACTTTGGTAATTGGTTTAATAAGGAAACGATGAAAAGAGGGTGTTAATTGATAAAATTAAAAGTTTTTATAAGAATTTTCTAAATTTTCTGTTTTTACAGGCAAAATATTAATTTATCGGAGCAGGCGTTGCACAAGTTAAATAAATTATAAATTTGTGTTTTCTTTTTCATTTTTGACAATTCAACATTTTTTTTATATTCATGAATAATTGAGACTTTTTTTTATTATGCCAACAATATTTGATAATATATATTTTTTCAACATTACAACTATAACATACTCATTATGAAACCCAAACGGCAATAATTCATAATAGCCTAATTATGGCACCCAACTTTTTATGTTTCGGTGTTGGTATTAAATTTATTAGCGTGGAGCGCTCGTTTTTAAACTTGCACGCGTACTTTAAAATTTTTCGTTGTTTAATTTATTGTATAAAATACTATTTTGACATTTTGTCTATTAAATTTTTTATTTTCGGCTGTTTTTTTTTATTTTCTTCGTTTTTCATGTCCTTCAGTTTTCAACTTTAATTACTTTTTCGCTTTTAGATTTTTTAAAATGTTATTATGTCAAATTTTCCAATTTTAGACTTATCAAAATTTCAATTTTCTGCTTTTATAATTTCAAATATCGAATTTTTTGCAGAATAGCTTAAAATTTCTAATTTTCTGACTTTTTATAGTTCCTTAATTTTTCGAATACAATTTTAAATTTTTTGATCTGATCTACTTTCGAGTTTCTAATTTTTTGAACTATAAATCTTTTATTACATATTAAATTTGCAACTATTTTTTTTCCAAAATGAACCTCAAAATATATTCTTATATTTTTTTGTCATTTATACAATCACATAATTTGAAAAACACGCCTGCAATTAACTAATTGCATTTTAACGTCTTGATGACTTTTTGAATCACTATCTCTTTTTTGAATTCCACAACGCATTGGTACGGCCTTAAAATTACGCAAAGTTTTGTATGAATCATCAACTCTGATTCATGTTTTACCCTACAAGATAATTTACCATCCATAATAAAAATGCAGAAAATCATCTTCATTAATGTTTATTTTTGTGCGAGGTTATGGTACTCTTCTTTACTGTTAGATTTTTCGGTCTGTTGGTTGCGTTTTGCTTTCGAGTGCTTTTGTTAAATAGATGAGAGACTCTGGGTGGCGGACCGTGGGTGCATATTCAAATCAGGTAAAAAAATAACAAAGGTGAATGTCAGGGATAAAAATGCAACCACAACCAAATTTTACATTAAAAATAAAATACAATAAAATAAACGGACGGTAAATCCAGTTCCAACCCATGCAAATTTTTAGTTGATTGATGGGGTCCAGGGTAACTTACTTAAAACTCTTTTGTAGAATATGAATCATATTTAAATGAAGCTCGTACGAATAAAAAGATTTTAAAATTTCAAGTTTCCAGTTTAATGCCAGGTGGCTAGGCAACCAATCATACATTAAAATTAATAATGAATTTAATATTAAATACATTTATTAAATAAATTCTAAGATATTATTGCACTTCGAGTTTTAAAAGGTTGAAAAATTAACAAAATTAAAGTAACAGAAAAACTTTAAGACAAAATCAAACATCAAGATGTCAAATTTTAAAATGATAAATGTCAAATGTTGAAAAACGTTAAAGGATGTCAAAATGTCGAACATCAAAAAACTTTGAAATTTTGAAATATGAAAAATTTTGACATCGGTAAAGTTTTCTTTTGTAATTTTGACATTAATAATTGACATTTGAATATTTTGAGAAGAATATTATTTGTTTATGGAAAATGCGATTTTAGATTACAAAAATATCTTACAAAAGTCCTTTGGAAAAATAAAAAAATATTTTCAAAGAATTATTTTTTGATTGTTTTGAAAAGAAAAAGTAAACACGTGGTTGGTGCTCTTGAAATAAAAATAATAAGAAGATGAAAGTTTAAACAGTTAAATGACAAATTCTATACAATAAATTCCGAAATAATCCGAAAACTTTTCATTTCAAAGAAGTTGATATTTAATTCCATTTCAAAATACTCACACCAAAGGAATGTTGAAAATTTATGAAGATTTATCATGTCAGATTGGCTTTAACTGTTCTTTTTTTCGCGCTCAGTTACATAACAACTCAAATCATTTGTAAAGGATTTAAGATTTTAAATCTTTAGGCGCCGTTGCTTTCACAATAATATTTTTAAAAAAATATCTCCTGGCTGCAAAATGATGGAATCCTTTATCTAAATGAACTGCATAACTCGATACCACTCTGTCGTAATAATGCATCATAAGTTCTGTTATTTGAAAATTGATATTGAAATTGATTTTGAAGAACTCACAGGTAACTGTTGTGAATAATAATATGTTTAACTGTATTGATAAGTTACGAAACGCGTGGAATTCTATACGGATGCCAGGGAAAGTGAATATTACGATATTTCATAAAAGGCTCAAATGCTTTCACTCAAGGTCCGGCACAAACACATACACACACACATATACACAAATAAATATTCGAGAAATAGCGGCCCTGAATTATATCCATTATGTCATTTTGTTTAGTGTTAAGAAGATCCGGTTGCATCCTATTTTACGATCACCAAGTGAAAGTCGCATTATATATTTTTTTAAAGCGCTCTTTAGTTAATTATAATGAAAGACCGAAACGTGGAAAAGTCATCTTTAATGTTCTTTCTTGCTTGTATGAAAGAATTGAAATTACTGTAATGCAAATTAATGTTGGGAAGTCAACAGGAGGACATTATAACTGTTACATCTTAATTTCCGCAAGGAAGATTAAATCTTTTTTAGGATGCTAATTAAGTGGGTTTCTGAGAGATTATAGCAATATTCTAAAGATTACTTAGATGCAACTATATTTTATTTATTAAGCTCGTATGGGGCTAATTCTGCATGAAATCGTCTAGTTCGCCCAGGCCAAGTCACGATTTGGTCTTTTGTCTTTTTTCATCTGCTTGGGCTGCAAAAAAAAATTTGCTAGAAAAATTACGAGAATCCAGTTTTTTTGACAGCCCGAATCTATAAAAAAGAAAATAGAACGAAACCCAGACTTAATTACGTTTTCACGCGGAATTAGCCATGACACGTAAAATTTTATATAAAACTAATCCTGCACGGATTAAAGAGTTATGAATTTAAATTAAATCAATTTTCCGACTATTCAACTTGAAATTTTGTATTTTTAAAATTCCTATTTTTAAACTTTGAATTGTTCAAGTTTAAATTTTCCGATTTTAAATTGTGAATTTTCGCTTTTAAATTTTTTGGAAAATTGGAGGATTCAAAAAATGAAGAAAGAAAAACAAATTTATAATCTTCCCATCTTCCATCTGTGTCAAATGCAATAAATCCAATATCATACCGTCTTTATTTTATTCATTACTTCATTATTTAATAAGCATAATCAAGCCATCACCATCGTGAAGAGGCTTGTAGCGAACGATGTTGGTGGAGGTTGGTGGAAGTTGGAATTGATGTTGGCCAAGAATCGCTTCTGGAATGGGTTTTCAGATCAAAGAGAGCCAAGTATGCCCAATCAAAGTTTGTAGTGCCGAGGTGGCGTTTAAAACCAATTTCACATATCACCTTTGCCTTTCAATTGGATTCTATGTGGATGTATCGCAACATATTTGCCCAACTTGGGTGATTGTGAAGAGAGGTCCAATCCTTATTTTGATGGCACATCAAAGGGAGTCAAGCATTCAAAATCAATATCCGCAGTGGCGAGAGAGCGTTCTCTCTCACTCTCGCTCATCAATTTGGCCCATTTATTGGGCCAATGTGTGGATGCATTGTAAAGTTAGTAGCTATCGTGGCGACCAATGTATTGGTGCACCTTGAGCCATCGTGAAGAAGGGTCTTCACGAGATTAAGTGAGAACTCCACCTCGTCACTGCAAACTTTGGTTTTCACACTTGGCTCTCTTTTTGATGTGTCGTGAAAAACCGCTCCTGAAAAAATTCTTGGCCAAAATCTGCCAACTTCCATTAGCCTCCACCAAAATCGACCATTATATCATGGTAATGTCTTGTATTGGTCCAATTTGGGCCATCATAAAGAGGAGTCTTAACATTTTAATATGTGTAAGCAATTTTATAACATTAAATGTATACAAATGAAATGATAAATATAAAAAGAAAATCTTTGAATTATTCAAGAAGACCTCCACGTTGTTATAATCGGATAAAGCTTACCACTTCATTTATTATTAACATCCAATGTAAAAAGAAATACTTAATCTACGTTTTCTATTAAAGAGTATTCATTTTTAACACTAATCTGGTAAGCGGGTAGTAATAAAACAGTAATTTTATTATAAGTTCAAATTTACTAGGATTTAGAATATTCAAATAATTAGGTCACCAAGATATTTTAATATAAAAGAAGTTTTATTTATGTTTATTAAAATTTTATTGAAAAATTGAAGATATTTCCCATATTTTATTGTTTATCTTATAAAAATGAAAATCAAGTTTTTCTTGTACGTTTTATATTTTAAAATTCTTTTACAAGGTCACATATTAATCCTTTTTAGGATTTTATTAGTCAATTAAATGAAAAGTTTATTATAGTAAAATCTATTTTTTTTTGTTCATTGATTTTAACAACCTTCTAACTTATCCAATGACAATAAAATATTTTTTTTTCTGTAAATCATACAAAAACATGATCTTTTTTTTCAGTTTCAGATTTCATCCGAGAACAAGAAATGCAACGCGAAATGAATCATATCGTAAGCAAGTTCATCTCATTTCTCTTTTTGTTTTAATGTTTAATCCAATTTCGCAACATTTTCAATGTTAAATAAGTGAATTGAAGTGCACGCATACTGTGTGACTAAATATCAAAATATTTTTCCAGATAAATCACAAAACCGCAAGATTATTATGAATCTGGACCAAATTAAATTGTGTAAATGCTTGGAAAATAATATTCGATTAGAAAGTCTATGATTTTTTATTTATTTCGATTCAAACAAAAAAATAATAATAATTCAAGGATAAGCTGTTAGTAAGAGATTAATTATAAAAACAATTACGAGATACAGTGTTTCTTAATCAATAAAAATTAATTAACATTTTAAAAAAGCGTAGCAAAAATAGTACATTATGATACTAATGCACGTTGAAGCTTTTAAAGCTCGCGACACGAGATTAAGGGCACGACTGCCAAATATTATTTACACGAATTTGGAAATCTGTATGTCTGCATTTGTGTTCCTGTGTAGACTCTTTTATGTTTAAGTATTTTTCAAATCTGATTACACTGCCATCTTCTGTCATTATCTCTCGTCATCTATTAATTTGTCTTTATATATCTAACTTCATCCATATGAGATAATTTTTCCGTTAACATTTATCTATCATTATCAATTTGCAGACAACTATTTGTCAATATCATCTCTCATTTATTCTTTACATTGTAATTGAGGTTCTATCAATCATTATCCATTTGTCATTATCAATGCGTTGTCATGTGTCATCTATCTTTTCATTATTCATCAACAAGCAGGATTAGATTTCATATACAAACTCTGTTCAATTTCGCGAAGAGAGTAACAATCCTGGCAAAAATGTCAAAATTTGTATTCTAAATCAAAATATGGAAATGTAAAGTTAGTATTAAAATTAAATTTGGATTGTTTATGTATTTTCTTTAATGAGAAAATAATGTTTAAAAAAAAATCATAAATAGTTTGTTGGGAATTGTATTCATAGTTTGATCTTTTCCCATTACATAATAACACATCCGTTATAGGTTTTTATTAATTTCACCTTTTGTGTTATGGAAATGTAGAAATCAAATTAAATTTAATGGCAAGTGTTAATGTATATACGTAGACAAGTTGTTTTTTCTTGTGACCTATCGACCTCGCAGTTTATTACAAAATGCCAATTAGATAACACAATTTCACTATCTGAAAAGTAACATTCTCGATATTTTTTAGTGGTCTCTTCGCAATCAAATAAAAAAGTTCTCTTCAAAATTTATTACAATTTAACTACCAAAACTTATGCCATCTTCTCCAATCTTTTAAGATTTCAAATTCTTGCAAATTTAGTATCCCAATTTTCAATCTTTGATTTCAAAAAATCGATTTGCAATTTTAACGTTGAATAATATTGGAATACATGTAATCGACCGGAAATTTTCCCTAAAATCCGAAAATTAAGTCCTTTTTAGCTCACACCCTGTATTTTTGTTGCAAAATCGAAAAAAACCGTTTATTTCACCAGTGTGTATGTGTAAAAAAGCCAATTTCTATTACCCGCCAAAGGACCACTCGATGCATTTTGACTTAAAATATACCAAACGATAATTGTTTTGTGTATTGGAGGTATAAGAATAACAAGAAATTGCAAAAAAAAAGATTTTTTCCGACTCTGGATGTCTACAATACACAGAAAATTTCCGATCAATTTTCTAATTATTTAAAGCTTTGAATTAGGTCGCACTGTAAAAATAATAAATTAATATTACAGATGAAATTTGAGAGAAGTGGATTTTAAGAATAAATTTCCTGCCATGTTAGAGATTAAGCATAACAAAGTATTCTTAGAAATTTAATTACCACCATTTAAAAATAAAACAAACAATTATTTATGACATTATTGTCAAATGTTAAATGTCAAAATTATTTAAATGTTAACATTAAAAAAATGCGCAGAATGTCAAAATGTCAAATATACAAAAAATGACGTGAAACGAATGCCAATAACAGTTACAACATCGATAAATATGAAAATGTGTCAAAGAATGTTTATAAATCATTGAAATTATTTAAAAATGTATGTATTGGTCATGTAAGGAAGGGAGTAAAGGGAGCTTAATAAATTTATTTTCTTAATTGTTACTTGTTAAGTAATAAAATTTATATTTAAAAATTTCAATTACAAATTTTAGTTTGAAGATTTAAAAACTGTAGCGCATCTATTCTTATATTTAAATAAAGACCATCGAGAGATATTAATAACACTCCATTATCTAATAATTCCATAGGAGTCAGTTATTAAAAGTAAAAGTGAAAATCCAATGCACCCAAATGACTGGCATCTGTTGCAATCAAACCCAAACAAAAAGAAGAAATCAAATAAATTCGATGATTAGAATTTCTTTCATTTCCTAATTAAACCATTTGTTTCAAAGGTCAAAATGATGAAATCGATAAAATCCTTGAAATGCCACGATTATTCTCACGGTGTATTTATAAATTTTTCCCGCGGGTTGAATTCATTTTTTTTTCACAATTCTTTCAGTTTAAAACACAATAATCTGTATCTAGATCGGTAATAAAGGTCACGCGCATATGTTATAAAACAGCATTATGCACAATCCGTTCATTCCAAGGATAAACTGTCACATATCCCTATTTGGACAACGCCGATTTGCCATGTTGATGATATTTTCGTTAATTAACATTAATTGGTTTTCAATGGAAATCCAATAATGGGCCATTATTAGAATAAGATTCTTGGCAATGGGGAATTTAAAATGAGACAATGAGTAATTTGCGTATTGCGGCTTTTAGATTTTTTTTTTCTTTTAATAAATTGAATTGAATGGAAATTTTGGCAATGAACTCATTTTTTTAAGAGGGAAATTAATGTGTTTTAATTATCCAATTTTGCAGAAATAAATAAAAATTTGGAAAATTAAATAATTCTTCTGACCTCCATTTAAGTCCATGATTTATTAAAGGCCCCTCTTCATAATGGCCCAATACAAACCATCACCATCATGTAGAGGGACATTGGTTAAAAATATTTTTTCTCTGTGCAACTAATTAAAAAAAAACTTAATTTCTCAAAGAGAATCTAATTTTTCATGGAAAATGCGATTTTCCAAGGAAAATATAATTTTTTACGACGCTTATCAAACAAACAAAATTGAACAAAAAGCAGTTCTGATTTCCCACTCTCAATTCCCTTCTATTTAACGTTTTAAGTCAAAAAATTGTTTTCATATCGCCAAAAAAAAGTGACTTAAAAATCAAATCTTTATTAATCCTCTAAATTTTTTTTTTCTTTTGCGAAAAACATAAGTAAAACATGTAATCAGGTGAAAGTTTGATTATTCTTCATTTCCCCATTTTTTCCATCAAAATTCCCTACGTAATTGAAACGTTTGGAGTGCGCGCCGGGTGAAATCAGGCCCACGGATCAATTCGCGGCCCGCGATCAGTTCAACACCAACCGTCTTCAGTCTTGCACCGTGTTCGCGTTCACATTTCCTACAAGTAAACTCGCGACATATCCGCGTCTCTGTGCTTTTATATATTTTTTTGTGTTAAGTGCAAATGTTTCTTGGATATAAACTTTTATTTAAACATTCAAACATTAAAAACTAATTGGTAAGTGGATGATAAACATTTAATTCGTCCATTAGTGTGTGTTAATTAATATTTTATCCGTGGATGACACTTAATTTTAATGAAAATGGATCGTTTTATTTTATCAATTTTAATGTTTTATTGGGAGATAACGATTTGTTTATTAAGTGCAGAATGCAAGGCGAACGGTTTCATTTATGACTTACTGGAATTTTTTTTTGCGAATGATAGTTTTATCAACTTTTTAAATATTTCTTAAATGGAAACATTTTAAAAATAATGAAGAACACGAAACTTGAAGCTTTATAATTTATATAAAGTTTCTTCATTAACAAAATCTATCAATTTTTACAATTTTTATTTTATTTTAATGGATGGATTCTTGTTTTCAAAAATTATCTATATAATAAACTTAAAATGCCGAAAAAGAATTAACCGTTCCTAGTTTTATCCATCAATATTTTGATTAGGGCTCAATTAATATTATTTTTAAGATGTTAAAAAATTTTAGAAAATAAAATGCGGCGTCTCAGTAAAAACTTAATTTTGGTATTGAGTGCCGTTTTCACCTGTTAAAAATTTAGGCAGAGATATTTGTTAGTACCTGTATAATATTTTGTGATTTGTAAATTTCTTTTCTATTGAATTAACTAAATGAATATGATTTTATATTTTGATCGTACGTGAAACAGATTTTTTTGATTAGTTGAAAAAATATTTTGTTAATTATAAAATAGATTTTCAAATTTCTACATTTCATACAAATACATTTCAATATTCGTAACAATTATTAACAAACATTATCAGTCTTTTATCAAAATACCACTAAGGTATTTAGGTATTGAATGTGCTGACGTACAGGGTGTTTCAAAAAATTGTAAATAATGCATAAAATATGTGTTCATTATACTTTATGGAGATCATAGTTATCAGGATTCTTAGAGTTGTGATACTTTACTTGAAATTTCGATTAAAAAAACCTACAATTTGAACTAATTTTTCTTCGTTTCAATCACGGAGACTGCGGAAGGTTTTGAAATTGAGTTTTTCCTCCATATTTGGACCGTAGTGCGGCGCCTTGGGATTAGGCAACCAACATATCTGAAATGTAATGCAGGTTATTGTTACTTCATTCAGTAGAAATTACGGAACTGAAACTGTATCTCAACATAAAAAGGTAACACGGGTGAATACCGAACACAGATTTACTGTAAAAAAATCTAAATATGACTGGGGTTTGAATCCAAGACCTCTTAAATATAAAATAAACTCCCTACCCTGTTAGTATCATATTGCAAGATCATTCTGGAATTTATTATTACTACACAAATCTAGCAATTTAGTTTTTAAAAGTTAAATATTGTGATTTCAATAAGAAGAGGAAAGTGTGCATTTATATTTTTTAAATTCATTCAAATTTCATAATTTTCTATTTCTCATCTTTCGTCCCACTTTCGTTCAGTTCTATAATCTACCATCTTCCTTTCTCTCACACATTCCACAACCCAATATGTCTCTGAGAATTCATATGTGTTACCCCCACTCATTTAATCCCCATGTGTCTCATCCCTCTTCTCATATAAGTAACAACGCGTATTTACGGTTCATCCATCTCACTTTCACTTACTAAATCTTCATATATCCCATCTTTCTTCCCCTCCAATTTGATGATGACACATGAATCATGACAGATAAACATTAATAGATACAAAATAAAACATGAATAATGAAAAATATATGAAAATAAAAGAATGATGATAAGTAGTGATAGATAATAGTAAATAGATTATGGAAAATTATAGATAGATCCCAAATGATGACGGATAGATAAATGAGAGATGGATATTAATAAATAGTTAATGACAAATCTATAATGACAGATAAATGATAAAGAAAAAATAATGACATATGAATAATGTTAAATATACGATGACAAATTAATAGTCATAGATGATGATAGATAAAAATGACTGATAGATAATAATAGAAGATGACAGACAAATGATAATGTAGGATAAATAATAACGGTAGAATGACGATAAACGAACGACTATAGATCGTTGGGTGGTACAAAAACTAACAAAATTAAGATGTCCTGCGAAAAGTAACGAAACATAACTTTTGTTATATTTCAATGAAAAATAACAACTTTGAACATTTTTTAATGTATTTTCAATATGTTTTTATGAGGATTTTTTTGTAGAATTAATTGATTCTAAGGAAATCTAGGGATTTTTAAAATTCAAGTTTAGGGAGATACATGAAATTTCATCTGGTAACGTTGCTTGCAGAAATTCTCATCATGTATGTAGATAACCTGCAATTAAACCATTTCGTCTTATTTTGTTCATATTTTGCTTAACTGTATATTTAAAAAGGAAACACCTATTTTGATGTATTATGGAACAACATGATTTGTTGAATATTCGAGATTCAAATATCCAACCTGTATGTGTAAATTTGGTTGCCTAGATCTATTACACAAGATAAACTATTTTTGATAGCACGATAGACACGACGATGATGGCTTATATTGGCCCAATTTGAGCCATTGTGAGAAGGGGCCTTAACAATTTCAGAAATGAAAATAAATAAAAATATGAACATTATTTCAGTTTCAATTTAATGAAAAGATTTATGAATGGAAAAGTTTGAACGGATTATTTTTATAATATAATACACATTTCCCGTTTTAATACTTCCTATTCAAAAATTTTATAACTATTAATTTCATCATAACTCATAATAAAACTTTCCACAGCAACATGTTTTCGCTTTTAATCAAATCGATCCATCAGCCTCCCTTTTAATACTCCTGAACGCACATAATTCATTGGAAATTCTTTACGCAATAAATTTTTTTATGAAATTATAATCACATTCTGATAAACTAGCCTTGAAATTATTAAAAACATTAAAAATTTTATAAACAACACTTATAAACAGTTCAAACAATAAATGCCGAACAAATGTTTTATAAATTAATTCCTTTTGCGAGAATTTCATTTTTGTTTCGTGGTTTTGCATTTCTCAAAATAAAAACAATATTCGTTTATGAATTATGACTTGGATATTAATAAAGGTCATGTTGGATGTTTCTGATTACAAGCTTGATTCGAAGAAGATTTCTTTGTGGGTTATAAAAAGTCCTTCCGAATAAACCTTGAATGGAAACTAATAAAAATTGATTCTTTCCTTATCCGAATTTCACTTCGTGCTAACTTCAAAAGAAGTTCGTTTTTTATTTTTTTATTGGGGGGATTAATAAACGAGTTAATCACCCCCGTAATAAAAATCGGAAGTGAAGAAAAATTTTAAAAAAAGAGGAAGGAATGTGCAGTGCAATAACTTCCCGTTTCTTTTTTTAAAAAAAAGTGGTAGGGAGAGGGGTGAGTTTATTATAAAACCAACCAAATGGTTAGAAGAAGATATAAACCAGATGAACTTCTGCCTTTTTAAAGTGGTGCATCGTTTAATTAAAAATTTGTAAGTCAAATTAATTTTCTCATGCAGTTTAATTTTAATTAAGTAATTGTTAATAGAAATTATGTAAATAACCACCGGGTTTATTATTGTTATTTATTATTTTTTTCATTATTTGATTACTAAGGGAAAAAACAGGAAAAGAGGAACGATTCAAGTGTAAAAATTTAATTGGCCGTGACTCGATTTTCCATAATGTGATTTTTTTTAATGTCACGGTGAGTTTTTGTGTTATCGTTCGATGCAGATTTTTATTTACATTATTTTTTTTTGTGTTTGTAATTTTGGGTGAAATTGACCGTGAAGATCTGTTTTGATTTTTTTAAATTATGTAATATGTATTCAAAAAATTAGAATTGTGTAATATTTATTTATAAATAAATATAATTTTGATTTAGAAAGGTTGTGGAGTACCATTATGTTAATTAATGCCATATAAAATGCGCATGATGTACAGGGTGGCTCAATTTGATTGGTTTTTTAAAGTTTTATTTGTTTTTTTTTTTATTTGGCAGCTTGTATCGGTAAAAAAGAAAAAAAAACAAAACCTAGACCTGACCTGGGTGACATTTTCGCACGGAATTAACCATTTTTAATATTAATAGGAATTAAAATGATTTTGGTAATACCATCAAGTTACAAAATATTTATTTCATGAAACTGTTTCGCGAGACACGTTTCGCGCAATATAATCGTGGTCCCTACCGCGAAATTTATTGCGCAAAACAGTTTTGCATTGAGACATCTCCAAGTCGATTTTCTGGCGAGCATCAAAGGGACTCGGTATTTAAATTTGGCATCATGTAAACGAATTATAAATTTCGTCAAATAATATTTTAACATTTTGAAAACTAGTAATAGTATTTGAGTCGAAAGAAAAATATTGACTTAAAGAAGATTTAGGGGATATGAATATTACTGTTCTGAAAAGGAGGCTGTAGGATAATTAAGTTTGGGAACTACATAAAAAAAAGAAATAATACCAGATTCATACATTTTAAATAATTAATTATTTTTTATGCTTCTTTTAAATTATAGTTTTTTTTATTCACTTTAGTTAATTAAAATTCACCTTACTTTCCTAAATTCTCTTGCAATCTTAAAAATGATAGTTTACATCACCAAAAAAAATCAATTTTGGAAATTTTAATTAGTCATGCCCCGATTTAATTAATGCATTTAATAAAATTGGTTTGGTTCATTCCCTTCAGACAGAGCCTTGAAATTACTCATCTGAACTGGACTCCCCACAAAACATTAAAAACCCATTCCCATTAAATCAATCGATGATTACAAAATGGCCACCAATGGCCAGACCTTGCCATACAATTACTTTACATGACCTACCATTCACAGAAAACTTTCTTTGCAAATAAAATTTTTAATAATGAAACTCTTCGTGCAAAAATTAAACGAAAAAAAGAAAATAGAAAATTGCAAATGAAGGCCTAAATAAAATATCAGTAATTTGAAGGGGGCACTCATTATACATTATTGACATACCGCATTGTCACGATATAAATATATTTATTATAATTTTCCATTTAAAGTGCAAGGTTACAGTCTGATTACTTATTTTGTTAAACGATAGGGATTTAGAATAATTATCATTTTTATTGAATGGGGGCATTAATAGTTTTCATATTAATTAGTGGATTGAATCTAAAAACCTAAAACTAGTTGTTTCATTCCAGGTCAAATCGAGTTTCACACATGGAGCTTCCTGAAACGCATTCCAAGGTAATTTTTTTCATTTCATTTTTTTTTTTTGTTATATTAGTGCAAAAAAAATCGCTTGACAACAAACATACAAACATATTAAAAATTTTAATTCAAGGTTTGTGATAACAATGCAAATTTGGGTGTAGGATTTAGACTGGGAAATTTGAAAACGAATGTATAAATTACATGTTGTTTTGAAATTCTCATACGCAAAATGCAAAAATTATTTTTAATTAATCTATTTTAACCGCCATTTATTATCTAAAGGACTAACTTTTTTGCTTTCAGTTGAGGTGATATCAAAACATATACAATTTCGATTATTATCGATTTTGTTTTCATTATTTCGAACATTGTCAGTACATCGAAAGAAGGATGTAAAATTGCTTCCTCTTACATTTATCTTTCAATGCTCCAAAATTTGTGAAATTATCCTGCTACATTTGTTGCTACAAAAATCTTGATGCGCTAGATTCCTTTTGATCTTCTTCTATAACTTTTTCGGAGATAACTTTGGAAATGAGCAAAGCATTGAATCCTGTGATACCATGGAAAAAAAATGATAACTCATAAAGTACTGTTATACTATTACAGTGTTTCACGATATATCATGTTTTGACTTGTTACGATGCTCTATTACAAGTCTAATCTGACCTTAATAAATAAGGTGGTTACACATTAGATGCAAAAACTAACCGATATTTAGAGTTGCTTCATTTTAACGGAGCGACATTTGATGGCTTACGTAGGGACAGCCTCGGCTTGTCTCTAAACTTGTCCAATTTATTTAAGAATTTTATAATTTTGATGTTTAAATCAATTTGCGGCCTAACATTTCAAATTGACATTTTATTGCAATTTGAGATGCCAGGCTATAAACTGATTTCAATGTCAAAGTTGTAAAATTCTTAGACGTATTGTACAACTATACCTCTAAAAGTTGCCCCAGATTTTCACTCTTTGGCCAATACTGAATGTTCATCCACTTGCCGAACTGTTAATTCTGTTACTCAGCGATTGACGAGTGGATGTACGGATTGTGCAGAGACCATATAAAAATTCAGGATTCGACAAATAGACACTCGCCTAATACCACATATGTGGAACCACCTTAATGTATTCTCTCTTGTAGAAAATGCAGAACGAGATAGCTTGATTTTTTAATATAGTCGTAGCAGCGAAAATAATCACCTGCTTCAATTTAGTTCATTCCCTGCCTTATGGAGCAGGTGTCGGTCCATCAAAATAAGGCAGAATGTATCTAGAATTTTAATTTATGCCATAAGTTATGGTTCAGACATATGGATGCACACACATTATACTTGGCCGTGCATAGTTCATGAAGCAGTTAATTTGCCAATGCATCTAATCTGTAACAACCTTTAATTTTTTTCGATTATTGAAAAACGCAATCTTTTGCAAACTAGTTGTGACTTTACATTATTCGAAAAATTTTAATAGCGCGTAAACGTGTAAAGGTTCCCATACACATTCAGCATATCTTACAAATTTATTATAAACATTTATTCAAAGAACATTAATTCAGTAATAAACTTGATTTCTTCTTCCTTACACTCTAATTCTTTTATTTCTTTTTCTTTATATAAATTCTATTAATTTATAGTAACCTGATGCATCTCAGGATATTTCTTGTTTGCTGCTTTCATAAATTTTAATAATTTTGACTTTACAAAATAAAAACTTTGCAATTCCTTTTCATATACGTAAGTTTCTAAATATCAACAAAATTGAATCACGTAAAAGTAACAGGAAATTTTTTATAAACATTGATTATTACAACATTTTTGTTTATAAACAAATTTATGTTCATAGTTTTATTTTTTTAATTAATTCATTGATTAAATCAATATTTTCTAAATCTATCTTTTAAATAACAAACATTTAAAGCTGTACCAAAATGCCATTACGGACCTCATTTAGTGGTTAGTTGGTTGCATAACTTCATATTAAAAATGTATTGAAGAATTTGCATTTTATTAAAATAAATGTCGTAGTGATTACTTTTGGCATCTTTTGGTTGTGTTTGGGGACACAATAGAATTATTTCTAATTATAAAATAATACATCATGAATTTTACAAGAAGGATCAGTTTAACTGCGATTTGTATCTTTTTAGAAATCCACATTTTACAAAAAAAAAAATGTAAAGGAAAATTACGTTCTATATTGTATAAAATTGTTATGAGAATTTCGCAATAAAAATATCATAAAATTCATTAATATCCATTTAAAATAAAATCTCTCACAATTGCATAACCACTAAATAACAAACAGCCTAGAGACAATAACCAAATGACATCATTCTTCAGTTTGTAATCCTATTCGAAACATTCAATAAATTATTTATGACCACATCTTGCTATTTCTTACCGTGTGACTCTCTGCCACTTTTACATTTCCGAAATGGTTTCAGTTCCCTTTCACTGAACTCTTCTTCATTCCGTTAAAGAAAAGAAAACATTCCATTCGTAAAAATATTTAGGCAATTTTAGAATGTCAACCCAATAAACTTTTTTTTTCCATCATAAATATTAAACAGGATTAAGATTGGAATTTTATAAGAATAAGGAAGGTCGCGTTTGGTAACACTTTTCATTTTTAAAAGAAAATAACATTTTGGCTTTAAATTTATTTAAAAAAAAATTTAAATAATGAAACGTGTACGAATCGGTCGTTGTTACTTATAAATTTTAATTCCGTGTAAACAGAGTGCAAAGTGCTCTACTTATCTTCACTTTGAAATATTTGTTGTTATTTTAAAAAGAAACTATCCAATCAAATTTTTAAACAAATATTTCGACTGATTAATTACTATTTTGGATTAATCACATGTTTATTCAAACAAAACTGTATAGTAATTTCAAATTTAATTTTTAGTAAAAAAATTTTGAATTGACCAAAATTGAAAAAATCGCTAGAAGGAAGGCAACACACAAAACTCGTTCTGAGCTCATTCTTGGATTTATCATTTTTAGCTCTCTGATAAACATAATGTCGGTATTGTTAATGTTGTCAAATTGGTTTGTGTAAATTTCAGAACAAAAATCTGGGCAGTAATAGTTTTATTGTTGAGTCATTTGGTTACTTTTAGTCAGAGGTATTTTTCTTCACTCAGGAATAAAAAATTAGTTCAAGCCTATCGAAAGATATTGCTAGGTAGTTTTTTAATATTTTTGCGCATGCACTAATAGATGTCGCTAATTTGAGATCAAATTTGATTTCTTTTGAACTTAATACATATTTTAAAGTAATACTATTTGTACATGAAATGTAGTTGCGTAAGTTTTATTTTAAAGTAGAGAGCTCTTCACAAACAAATCTATTTCTACTTTATAAAAGTCATTAACTTTCTTTCATTTAATGCACTTCATCAAATTCAATTAAGTTGTAAAACATTTCTTTATAAATTCGCAAACAGTTTTCTATGTATCGGTTCATAAATAATTAAAACTGTTGAAAGTTTAATATGCCCACACAAACATTTACTGCATTTTTCATTCACGCTTGACACGGCGCCAACCGAGCGAATTATTAATTCAAAACACGCGATGCAAAATCGACGATCTCAAATGTAAAACACTTACATAAATATAAAACCATTCCTTTTTATTAATCACGATTACCATTAATTAACCGGTATTTTACCTGCTATGACAGTTGCGTTTATACGTTGCCTAGGAGCAAAAGGAGATTCACCACATTCATCTGTCATCAATTCATCAAAATTTTATGTTAATCATGATCATCTCATAAAATTAAATATAAAATGTCTTCAGAAAGAGAAAAGCTTCTTGAAATGGCAAGGTTATCAGAACAAGTGGAAAGGTATGATGAGATGTTGGTTGCAATGAAGAAAATTGTTGTTTTGGGAGGAGAGTTGTCAACGGAAGAAAGGCGAATGCTTGCTTTAGCTTATAAAAGCGAATTCGATGCTAGAAGAACCTCGTGCAGAGCCATGGCCCAAATGATACACAAAGAAGAAGACAGAGGTGAAATGCAGAAAGTAAAAACCATAAAAACATATAGGAGCCATGTCGAAGAAGAATTGCATAATATTTGCAGTGATATTTTGGATTTATTAGATAATCATTTAATTCCAAACACTTCCCAAGAAAAAGTCAAAGTTTTCTATCTTAAAATGAAAGGAGATTACTACAGATATATGGCGGCTTTTGTGGATAATTCAGAACGACAAGATGCTGGAGAATTAAGCCTTATTGCATATACAAACGCATACGAAATTGCAAAAAATAGTTTGCCACCTACAGATCCTTTGCTTTTAGGTCTTGTTTTGAATTTTTCTGTTTTCTTCTTTGATATTGTGAATCGACCTGATAAAGCTTGCTATTTAGCAAAATACGCTTTCGATGAGGCTATCGCACAATTAGATACACTTTCTGAAGAAACGTATAAAGAAAGTACGGTCATAATGCAATTGCTTAGGGATAATTATACGCTTTGGTCTAAAACACTTCCGGATAATTCTGAAAAATCCAACGAGGTAAATTGAACATTTTCTTAAGGTAAAGCTGAAGACTTTTTGGATTTTTTAACTTCTTCTTTTCACATGTATTAACACATTAATAAAAACTACAAAGAAAATCGTGTTATTGTTTATTAATATGAGTACTCCAACTTTTCGAAAAGGAAGTTTGAAAACAAATTTGGAGGACTTTGAAACACACTTTGACATCACTACTTCTGATACACTAGAATCATTAAAATATCGGTGGTATTAAGTAAAAATCTTTTAAATGTGGACATCTTATAATAGTCTGGCATAGAGAAGGTGCTTCTATTTTGGCAAATCAATTTTTCCTCACCTTCCAAAGTATGAAAAATTCATTTTGATATTTATTCGAACCAATCGCAACCGACATCAACTTATGAAACATGTTGTTAAATAATGTACAATTATAAAACAATTTGTTTGTAACATTTAATTGTATATTTAGAATGAGTAATGTATTCATTTTGTGAACTTATCTTAAATTATCTCTTTGACTAATAGAAAAGAACGTATCATAAAATTACAGGAAAAAAGAAACAAAAGGAACGAACCTATTAATTATTTAATCACAAAACGGGTCTTTTAATATCAAATTATATTCAAATTAAATGCAACACCCAAACAGATTCTTTTAATAAGTGTGAAATGGGCCAAGCTAAACACCGACACATCATTCAAAATGAAAAAATTTCCCGCACAAATTTGCATAATATTCATGAAAATTAATTCGAAATCTAAATTCTTATTCCACCCTTATAAATAAAAATAAATTTAAATTTATTCTTCTCAGTATCAGGAACAATAAAAACACTAATTACTTTGCCGACGTTTTGGCTGAGTTTATTGGGCCATCCTCAGGGCAATATAATTGTCTTATTTCTTCAAAAATATTCATTCTTCTACTAAATTATAATTCGTATTATTTCTTTTTTATCTTCTTTTTTCGGCAAAGTAAAAATTAGTGTTTTTGTTGTTTCTGATACTAAGAAGAAAAACTTTAAATTACCAATTTCAACGATGAAAAAAGATGATAAAAAAGAAATAAAAATAAAATTGGCACCTTTTTGATAAGTTTTACCAAATTTTTTTTTTAATTAAAAATTCATAAATTTCCGGGTAAAAACGAGCGCACGCGCCGAAAGTGCCACTTCTTATAATAGTAATAAATCACTTTATGCGTTTCAAGTAATTTCTATTGGCCCAGATTGATAAAGGTTTATTGTAATTTATTACCACAATACATTTTTCAACATTTATCCATTGATTTCTTTATAAAACTAATTTATCTAATCAATATAGTTTCATCCTTTTTTTTTCTTTTGTAATTGATAATGAAAGTTAAACTTTTATTTTGTTTGTGGAAACTGGTATCCCTTGGAGATACATTGTACATAAATATCGTGTATGAAATGGAGAGAACTTCCTGGCGCCGTAATGCTTGCAATAAATTACATAAATGCAATGTATACCGATTAAATTAACCATTGCAACATTACATTATCCATCTATAAAGTTTATATTTAAACAATAAATCGGCCACTTATTAATTTTCCTCTTGAAAGCGACACAATCATTGAGTAAACGTGCGCACCGTAGCAAATCTAAACTTCTTTTTTTTTCTTGTTTTTCTGCACTGCAATTTTATGTAATAACTAAATGTGTTTTATAGCATTTTTATTCATCTGTGGAAAACAAGTATTGAACGGTTCATTGGGCAAGAGAATTGAAAATCATGTTAAAAGAAAATATTATTATTTAATTAGACCTTTTACGCTAATAACGACATAATTTTAGACCAAAAGTTAATTTAATTGAATATCAATTTTAATTTTATATCAATGTTTCAATTTTTTACTACTAATATCTTCTCCGGGTTTAGATCATATGAACAATAAAACATAAACCCGATAAAAGATTCGAATCGTGTAAGTATGGTTGCATATATCGTTGAACATTTAAAATTGTGCATTGATAATACATTAAAATATTTTAATTGTTTTAGCATAAAAAAATACTTGGCTCCATTAAAATCATTATTATTACAATTATTTTAATAGCAAATAAGAATTACTTTTTTATACTTATGAACAAATCCTTTTAAATTCGAACGAAGTTGGTGGCGCCTCATCTAGAATTTCGAATTTGAGTGAAAATATTTTGCCAAACTTTTGAGTCATTTGGTCACTCCTAATTTGAAATATAGAACTGTTTATTTAGCAGGTTTTTTTTAATAAATTGATGAAAACGAGTTTTCTAATTTTCCATCATTCAATATTTTTCTAATACATCTGATCCAGTATGAGTGTTAAGAAACTTTAAATTTTACATTAATAAAATAAAATGTAAAGATAATTGGAAATAAATACAAAAAGTTATGAACTAAAACTAACTGATAAATGGTTTTATTATTTGTGTTGTGAGTAATGTAACCATAAATCAAATTTGAAATGGATGAATATGCAAATACAAATAGAAAGTTCCCTTCAGGGGGGTAGTATGTTTACAAATGCTTAATATTTAAATTCTAATCTGAATTTTTCTTTTGTTGCAGTTTTGGAAGTGAGGGTGCGATGTCCAGATTAAAATAATGTGTGGTTTTAAAATGAAAACGTCGAAAATGAAATTGGGTAATTTAACTTCAACGATATTAATTCTAACATCGTTCTTTTGTGTCCAATCGGCACCTGCAAAACCCTTAAATGAAAGATCAACGGAATTAACTTGGCAAGCATGGCTTTTAGTGGATGATCAAAACCAAAATAAACAGTATGATCCGGAAGGTTTGATTAGGAGGAGGATTACACCTAAATCGGTTTTTATAGCACCCACTTTTCGACCGGAAGATTTACCTTCTTGTGCTGATGGATATACTTCAGATCAAATGGGGAGATGTATTAAAGTGATTAAAATTGATCAGGAACAGCATTGGAATTTCCTGTTGGAGAATCATTTGAAGAAATTCGAGAGTTATGATGAGTATGATGATGAAGAGGAGGAGGAGAATTTGCCAACTCCAGGTCCTTTTCAAGTTAATATTCCATTAGATGGGAAAAAGTCCGGTGGATCAGAGGAGGATACAAATGTGGCAATTGTTGTTGCCCCAACAAATGGAAGTTTTAATTTAAGCAGTAATGACACGGTGATTTTAAAACGAGGAGGGAATAATACTAGTCATGTAGATGCACCACTGATTATTACTAAAATTAATATTCAGCCTGAAGAAATGGAAACAACAACAATGGAGATAGAAACTACAACATTGGAGGTACCTACAACCACAATCGAAGATGAAACAGTTCCTACAACAACCGAAATTGAGACTACCACAATGGAGATTGAAACAACAACAGGAGTCCCCCAAGCTATTTTCTTTAAAATCCCAGAAAAAAATGAAACTGAAGCAAATCCCGAAAAAGTTAATGATTTCGTACGTTTCCCTGATGAAGAAGTGAAGGAACCCACGAAAACTTTCTCTCCCCAGGTATACGATAGTACGGAACAAATTGTAAGACAAATAATGCCACATGCAAAAGTCAAAACAAAATTTGATGCTAATGAAAAATTACTTGAAGATTATATACGAGACACTCAAATGGATGATCGAATTTTTAAGAACCGTGACACATCCGAAAGAAGTACACAACGTGTTTACAATCATCGAAATCGTGACAAATGGTTATTCCCACCTGCATGGCGAGATAACCCCCCACAAAAACCCCTAATCTTACGATTAAATAATGTAAGTGGATCAAGTCACCTTCCACAACATCGACCGGAAGCAGTTTACAGAGAAGTATCCCCTGAATTTCTTTCTTACATATTCGGGTCAAAACGGAGTAATTCTCATAGTTGATCCTTTAAATTTCGATTGTGATGTAAATAATGTATTTGTATATTTATTAATCGGATCCCGGTGATTCGAAATGAAAATGGGGTGGAATGATTATACTCCGATTGTGTAGATACAGCCAAAGCGCGCATATTTCCGCAATAAATCTTTAAGTTATTGCATGAAAATATCACATTACAACATCACCCGATTAAACTAGTCAATAATTTTATTAATATAACGCACAATTGGAGTTGAAATTTTCTCCCTTAAAACGATATCTTAACTATGCACTAATGAATCTTCTATATGACACATGTAATTTAAAATAAAAGAATGTTACATGAGACATTTATAAGATTCATAATTGTATTTATTAATATGCTACGATTATATTTATTAATATTATTGTAAATAGGCCAATCAAATTAATCAAAATTGTAATATATTGTTAAATCCAAGTAAAAAATAGTATTCGTCTGTATTTATAAATGGTAATACAATTTAATATGTGTACAAAATAGATTTTAGTAGGAATGTATTTATTATATTATGAGTGTATTGTATGTGGGAAAGAATTTAAACGTATTTCAATTCTTTTAAATGCATTTATTGATTTTTGTGTGTATCGACTGATTTATTTCGGGATATTCAGGCACGACCTCGTTGCAATACTTATATATTTTATACCAGAATATTTAAATTACGTAAGATATTATTAAGATTTGAGAATTTCTCAGAATTTTTTTTTGTAAAATTTATGTAATATAACTGTGTATTAAAAAAATAATAATAACAATAAAGCGATATAAACAAATGCAGTTTTACTTATCGTAACTTTATCTGATCATTTGGATTTTATTTCGTTTTAGGTACTTGAAAGGAATTGTATAGCACAAAAAATAACAGAAATTATTTGATAATTTAGCAATTAGGCACTTGATTGAGTTAATCTTTTCTTCAAATTGCAATTTCAATAATATTCATTAAATCCTCTTGGTTATTTCATGGGTATAAATAAAAATTATTATTTTAAAGTTACACAAACAGTTTATTTCCATAGTGAGTTGCTTTTTATGGCAATGAGATCATGCTTTCTTGAATATAATTAATATCTTAATTCAACGATGAACAAACAAAAATTGATGAAGAAGTGTTTTTTTAATAATGTATATCAAAAATAATAATTCTTTATGAAGGTTAATCGTATAAAAGCAATTTCAATTCTTTCAGCTTAAATTTTAAGAAACAATTCGTTATACAAAAAGTATAGAATATAGCAGTACATAATTAACGTTTCACTTAATACATTCTCATTTAAAAGAAGATTCTTATAATTTCACCCAACAAAGAGGAAAAGGCATTTTATGTTAAAATACCTCAATTTAACACAATCTACATATTACTTTGTTCTTAATTTATCTACTATTATAATTCAAGTATTCCCATTACAACATCAATATTCCTTTTATTCTTCTACTTTTTAATTAGATCCTCACATTTGATATTCTCCTCTACTTAAAACTCTTGGGAAATTAAAATGTGAAATTCTATTTATCTTCTTTACAAAAATTCAATTTATTTTTTATGTGATAATCTATGAATTTTTATGAGCATGCCTTCAATTATCCTTAATAATTAAATTAAAATTCTGTATATTAAAAAATACTTTTATATAATAACTATCAGTCTCTCTCATATCAACCGCATTATTATTAAGAAGATGATTAATATTAAAAACATTTTTGAAAAGCTACCATTCACTAATCCATTTTAGATATCTAATTTGTTATTATTGTAATTGATAAGAGATAAGCAAATTTAAATTTTCATGTTCAAATGTTGGTACTACCGAAACTTAAAATTAATTTCTTTATTAATTCAAATAATTTAAAATTAATTTAATATAAATCAATTTTATAATTATTAAAGCATTACTTGCATAATTTATATTCCACTTTAAGTTTTAATAACGTTCAATTAATAAAATAGTAATATATTTTTTTGAGTTGGCTAAACTGATCGAAATTGACAGTTGCGAAGTCAGTGGGAGACATCACCCAAATAAGTTTTTACAATTTTTATTGCAATTACATCTAAAAATATAATTTTATAGAGTTGAATTGTAAACTGCCACGTATTATAAATAAAGTAAGTATATAATCACATAGAATTTCATTCAAAATTTGCGTTTGGATTTTCATTTATTCCACCGATATAAAAATGCGTACCGGCTAGAAATCCCTGAAAGTCGGATAAAACAAGTCCAGATTAGGAAATACATACCCACATCCGGTCCGTTAGGAACAAAATTAAATCGCAATTCCCCCCTTGCCCCCTATATAATTTTGGTTATAAATAGCTTCACTATAAAAACAATTTTGAATAATTTGTTTGTTTAGGGAGAAAATGTCTGCAGAAGGAGATGTATCAACTCCAGAAGGGATTGAGACTGAGATCGATAGTAGTTACAAGCCACCACCAGAGAAATCTATTGAAGAAATTTTAGCAACCGATCAGGAAGACGAAAGTTTGAGAAAATATAAAGAAACTCTCTTAGGACAAGCACAAGCTGGAGTCGTCGTAGTAGGTAAAGCAAAAATGGCTTCCTAAAATCCTACAAATCTAATAAGGTTGTATTTGTAGAGCCAGATGATCCACGGAGAGTATTAGTAAAGCGGTTGGTTCTCGTTGTGCCAGATAGACCTGAAATTTCGCTCGATTTAACTGGAGATATCAGTCGGCTAAAAAAAGAAACGTTTGTGATTAAAGAAGGGGTTGCATATAAGATTCGTATTGAATTTTTGGTTCAAAGGGAGATCGTTCACGGGCTAAAATATGTTCAAAAAACTTATAGGATGGGAGTGCCTGGTAAGATTTATCATAAAAATTATTTTTCTTATCAATCAGATAATAATGTTTGCTTGAACCTTGCATGCAATAGGATTGAATGATCCAGGTAAAAAAAATATAATTAATCAAAAAAGCCGCATTCATAATTTTTGTTTGCATTTGTATGTTCAACTTTTATGTTCTTATTTCAATTGGATTTTTTAAATTGAATAATTTTGTGTATTTAATTCTTTATTAAAATCACTTTAAAATTTATTATTATCGATGTTTAAACTGCATTTTTCCCTAATTTTTTTCCAATAAAACGTATGCATGGGTATTTTCTAGCATGAATTTTTTGCATATTTTCAATCAAAAGTCGAATATTTAAATTCAGATTTTTTGAAATACTTTGAAAAGTGCTAATTAAAATTATTTATATATTTTTAAACAAATATAGTTGAATTTCAAATTTTCAAATCGGCAAAGACTGATTACAAATGATTAAAATTTTAACTTGTAAATTAACATATTGTTTATTTTTATTATAATGTTCTAAAAAAAATTAAATACAATGTCTACTAGGCTTAAGTGGATTTAAAAAATTTTCAAGAATTTTTTGTTAAGCTGTTTGCTGTAAGAATGGTGTAAAATAGATAAGGTGGCTGCATGCCCTATGCGCTCTATATATTAAAAGATGTACTAAAAGTGAAACATTGTGTGAGACAGAAAACGGATAACATATATATCGTCTTTGTCAACTTATACTTTCTTTTATCTACAGAATGTTCTGAATTACTACAGAACACAACAGAAAATTGTAATTTATTAAACGAAAGATATTTTTTGTACAAAATATAACTACACACAATGGTAGAATTTAGTATATAGAAAGTATTTTTTATATAAATTTTTCAATAAAATCACTCATTTCGTATATAAAAAATAAAATATTTTATTCTCGTACAGCCGTCTTATCTATCTTACACTATGCTTGTAAGCAAATCATCATATATATAACCACCAAAATGTAAGAACTTGATGTTGCCATAAGATGCATATTAGAGTGTCTGTAATTTACAATTTGTGTTTTCCTAAACATGTTGAATATATAAAATGAATGAGAAATTCACTGCACAATTTTTTTTTAATTTGGAAAACTGCAAGAAAACCTTCATTTTCGGATTCTATGGGAAAATTCCAATTGATTGCAATATTTTTCTTTAAGTCAAAGTTGAAAAATGACAAAAAAAGCTAAAAAACCACAAAATTTTTATTTAGGGGTTTCTAATGAGTTATAAAAACAGAAAAAAGCATAGAGCAATTGTACCCTTTCGCTTTTCAACTCTTTAAATATCAAAATTGAAGTCGAATATAAAAGTGACCTAATTGTAGTGTCTATATCCAATTTCTGAAAATAATTTCTCCAATTTATGTTTTTAAATTTTTCTAGAAATGCAATAAATATTAGAAGAAAATGTACTTTCCCAAAACAAATTTATGAATTCGGCTCTAAATTCTTTTATCAATTTTATTATAATTTCTAATAAAAAAAAATTTTAGTTGATAAGATGACACATATGGTAGGATCTTATGCTCCAAAAACTGAAATGCAATCGTACACCACCCCCTCTGAAGATGCTCCTTCGGGGATGATGGCAAGAGGATCTTATACAGTTCAATCCTTATTCACAGATGATGATAAAAATGAACATCTCAAATGGGAATGGACCTTCGAAATTAAAAAAGATTGGAAAGATTAAAACATTATTGCAGGTATGATCTTAATCACATCACCCTAAAATTTTTGTAAATTAATTTTCTCTTATTTCAGATACACAATCAATGGATAATTACAAGAGTATTAATATAATAGTGTCCCCTACACAAGCTCATCCCCCATATCGTATAATCAAATGCAATACACCAAAACAAACAAAAAAACCTTTCGATCCATTTACATATTTTTAATAATGTATTTTATAGTATTAGAGGAGAGATACCTTAATATGCCTTAAAATTACGCTTCAATTCGCAATGTATTTCTTATGTGAGATACAAGCGAATTGATTTACAAACCTCTTTGTAATTAGATTTTAGATGATTTTTTCTTAAATATGTGCTCAAAATCATGAACAAATGTAAAATTCTTTCCTTTCTTTAATGTGTATAAATTAAGCGCAGTAGTGTGCGCTTCCTATTTTTTCAATCTAGTACTACTAAACATTAATCGTAAGTCTTATACCAAAATGCATTTATAAGAAAGCATGCTTTAAACAAATTTAGTTATAGCACCCCCTTGTACTAATTATATTTTACTTAATACAATTTGTGTCTTAAAATTAAAAGTCCATGAAATTTTTAAAATCTCAAAATTTTAAATTCCGTATTAAGGTCAGAAATGTGAAGCTAGTGTCCCAAGGAGCCTATTTCGATCACTCGTTTTTAAATCCTCCAAATTATTGAGGAAATCCAGTTTCAATTCTAGAGTTTGGTTCACTTTTATCATAACTATAGAGCGGCATATAAAATTTTACAGGTCAAAATTAAATATTTTCATCAACCATTTTTGAATGAAAATAGAGTTCAATTGCGGAGCGGTTTGGTTCCGCAGTAGCTAATAGAAGTAGTAACGCAATGAATGAAGCACTCATTTTTTAATTTTTGGTCGAAAGAAAAGTCTATGAAATTTTTAAAATCTCAAAATTTTAAATTCCATTTTAATGATAGAAATGTGAAGCTAGTACCCAAGGATACTATTTCGATTACTCATTCCTTTTAAATCACTCAAAATATCGAGAGAATCAATTTTCAATTTCATAGTACAAACTATAAAGCGGCAAATGAAATTTTTAAATGTCATCAGAAAAGCTGGTATAATTAAAAATAATGCAATTAAAAAAACGGATTTTGGGGTGAATGCCCTCAATGGAATACTAGGTCACTGTGATCTCGTTTGCACTCACTATCTTTATCTATTATAGTTCATCTATGAACGAACTGCAACACTTGTAGAGACGCTACTGAAAAAAAAGTCCGTCGAAATTCATAAATTCCACACATCATGAGATATGAACGTGGCCGCATGAAAGAAGTAAAAGTATTTACCAGAACCCAGAAAACTTTGACAATTAAAAATCAACGTCCATAACAAGTCTAGTCCACACGTGAACGAAAATGCATGCGCGTTTAAACTCTAACTGCATATTGTACGGCAAGATTCAACATCTGTGGCCAGCTTTATATTCTAATACAGATACAAGGATTCCAGTAAAATTGGCTGTGACATTTTTTATATAAAACCGAAATTTCATGATTTAGACCATTTGCGCAGAATTAGTTTGAACGCATCGGAAAATTCCAGGGAGGTTTTTTGGGTACTATCGATAAAAACCCTGATGGCAAAAATTTAAGGTTTGAGAAATAAGGGACATCTAACGAATATATACATCACTTACCTTTTTATATTTGAAGCATTCTGATATTGGCACTTAAAAAAAATCTTAGGAAACTATTTAAATCATGAAACTTATTTTATTCTGTCTGTTCTTTCTTTAGGTGTGTATGATTTGATATCGCAGCAAAAATTGTTAATAAATGTTATGGTGTAATGATTTGGAAAGAAATAACTTGAGTAAACTTCAGTAAATTTTTTCAAATTCCTTCGAATAGACATCTTTTTATCTTCATATGAATTAACATGAATTCTGCTTTTCTTTTCTGAAGTATGTATACAAATCTTGTATTATTACTTACAGAATACAAAATTTGTAAATATTTATTATTACATCAATTCGTTTTGTTACCTTTAACAATTTTTCTTATTTGTTTCATTACACCAAAACTATTCTGCCTTTTTATATTTGAACCAAAATTTAATGAAATGATGAGCTTGCTTACATCTTGTCTCTAATGGAATTAGTTAAAAATTAAAAATATTGACATGTACTAAAATAGATGAATAGATTTAATGAATTTTATAAAAATGAAATGTTCTGTAAATAAGCAAGAGAGTCCATTTTTTTGTTTGTTTGTTTGGGTTAATGAGTTTTGGAAAATGAAATGAAGAAATAAATTTTAAATTTATTGAATATATAAAATCGATAGCAACATTCTTATTTCTTGTTTGTTTTTTCGATTATTGTATAAACACTAACATAAACTTAATTCAACAAAAAAAAATTTAAAATGAAAAGTACTCGCGTCAAAATCACATAAAGCTAAACTTCGTAGTTTTCTTTTAAATATAAATCTCTTTTAATATTTTAATTGCATCACGTGGTGACGATTGTATATACAATTCCAAAAGCTACTGCGATATTTATGTAAAACTCTCTCACCTAAAGAAACGCTTTTGTAATGGGGTTCAAAATCACTGGAGAATCAGATCATAGGCCGCAATGAATTATTTTTTTCTGCAATTTTTTTATTGCAAAATTAAATACGTTGACGATCTCCAGTTTAGTAAGAATAAATACAAGCACCTATATATTATTTTTTATCATCAAATAATAAAAAAAAACCTCTCACAGTCAGTTCGTTTTAACTTTTCACAGTATTTAGCCTTTATAAAAAAAAGAAAACATCCCAATATTTGACTAAAACAAAAATAAAAACAAAAAACTTAATAAATAGCAAAATTATAATTAATATTCAAATATATATAAGTCATCATAACCAATAAAAAATATATATATCGACCAATACACCTTAATTATTTGCATTTTGTTTTAAAATTACAAATTAAAAGGAGAGAAATCAGCAGTTTTTTTTTTAAATTCAACTAAGAAGTATTTAACAACTGTACAAGGTTGCCTACCGAGTATCATATTTTTTTAGGGACGAAAGGTAGAGTTTTTTATGATACGAGACTCGATGGCTGATTTTCGGGATGTAGCATATATAAACTTTTCAATGTCCAATCTGTACAAAAATTCGTACCATTCAATGTGTTATTGTAAATAGAGTATATCTTACGGCCTATAGTCTTTTTACTGTAAATACGATTTACTCTACCACTTTGAGAACCTTTCCAATGGCAATAGTCTTATCTGAAACAAAGGGTAAATTGTTTTATTTTATTAAAAATGTGGACTAAATTTAAATTAATTTTGAATGCGTTAATAATTTACTTACTTTCATCTCTGAGTGTAAATCGACCCATCTGTGGAAACAATTTGAATGATTCTAGACATATCACACCGGCACATTCTATCCTCATAATAGCTACTTGATCTTGCTTTACAAATCTAGGTCGTGTTTTGCTCTTCTCTCCAGTTTTCTTATCTACCAAACATATTAAGGCCTGCAAAAAAATTACAAATAAAAAATTAATTTCTTTTTAAAAGTGTTAATAGAAATTACTCTAACGGTGACTTCTTCGGCTGCGCAATGGATGTGCATCACAGCACTATATCCGGCACAGATGATAGATTTGTGTTCTAAAATAACGAGTTGTGCATCAAAGACACGGCCAGTACGAATTGGATTGGTTGCATCACACAGGACGAAACCAGGTGAGACGTCTTCTTCCTCCACACCTTTCACTTTGATTTTGACATTTTCACCAGGTGCTACTTGACTTACTTCATCATCATCAGACCACAGTTGATCTACAGTTACTGGTGTCTAAAAAGAAACAATATAAAAGTAACGATAAGATTTAAGTATGCCTCCTCCTCCCCTTTCAATTGGGTAGTAAGAGGTTTTCTAATGAAAGACTGACACTACTTCTATCTCTTTTCCATAACTAACCAAAATCAAGTTATTCTAGAACAAGTTGTTTTAAGTATCCAAAATGGTAATTGGCATTTTTTGTTTGTTCCTTCCAAAATAGTTAGAATAAATGCAAATATTTAACAGAAGCACTTATTCATTAAAGAACAATGCATTGGCAACAACAAATGGTCATCAGTACCAAAACGGCATGAAACTTTGTCATTGTCAAAATTATACTATTCCATATGTGTAACGCTCATCAAACTATTTAATACTTTTGATTAGCTGACTTCATATGGAATAATTTATTTTTATTAACCAGGCTAAATAATATTTTCTTACCCTGTTTGGCATAATTACTAAATTTGTGCCTTTACGACATTCTCCAGATTCTACTTTTCCCATCACAACTGTTCCCATGTCTTTATATTTATCCACAATAGGCATTATAAAAGGTCCATCATTTTTCCTATTAAGAGAGGGAAGGTCATCAATGAAAGGTATAAAAGCAGGCCCCCTGTACCATGGACATATCTGCAACGAAGTTATATATTGGTTTAATAACATTATGTAACTAATTCATAAACTAATTTCTTGGAAATACTTAAAACATTACTGCTTCCCGTCATTAACCATATTGTGTTAACTATACAAGACGTGATTTGGTTAAAGAAAAGCAGTATTATATATTTAGGGTACCCCAAATTGTATCGAGACATTTGCTTTCAAGAGATGAAATTAAAAAGATTTGTTACCTTTTCATCAACTTGTTCTTTTAATCCTTGACCAGTCTGCCCTGAGCAAGGTAAAAAGCTAAGATCCTTGGCTGGATTAAATCCAAGTTTCTTTAAATATGGTAAAATCTTATCCCTACATTCGTTGTACCTCACTTCGTCCCAATTCACTGTTGGATCATCCATTTTATTAACGAGCACCACTAAATGTTTAACACCGGCAGTTTTGGCTAACATAGCGTGTTCTCTTGTTTGACCGCCCCTATCAAAACCAGTCTCAAATTCACCCTTGCGAGCAGAAATTACCTGGAGAACAAAAAATAAATCAGTTAAACTTAAATTTAAACACCAAGTTATCATTCAACTTACTAAAATAGCTAAATCAGCTTGAGCAGCACCACTGATCATATTAGGAACGAAACTTTTATGTCCAGGAGCATCTAATATGGTGAAATGTTTTTTCTCAGTCTCAAAATAAGCACGACCTACTTCCACAGTTTTTCCTTTATCTCTTTCTACAAAAATTTACAATTAAACACATATTGCTTGGGAAATGCAGCAAAAATATTTAATCAATATAATACAAAATGCAGCAATTTTTGACCAAATTTAAACAAGGTTACATAACAATTTGCTTTATGTAATTAGTCTAAAAAATAACCACAAAATCAGATTAAAAATCCCTTCTACCATTTCGTATGTTGTTATAGTATTAATAACAGTAATTGAAATTTTTACGGATTCTACATTTAAATTCACTTTTCCTTTTTATTTAAGAGGGAAAAATTAATTTCTGCTTCCCCTTTCATCAAATGATTATCCGTTAAGAAATGCTTTTATATTATAAATGTTAAAATTACCTTCTTGATTGGTATCTAAGGCCCATGATAAATACCAAGATTCTCTACTTTTTTCACGAGCTTCCCGTTCATATTTCTCTAATGTACGTTTGTCTACCATCCCCGTTAAAGCCATAATTTGTCCACCAATAGTTGATTTACCAGCATCAACGTGCCCTATGAAGACAACATTAACGTGCTCTTTTTTACTTCTATTAGATTCTTCAAGCTTTTGAGTCTTCTTTTTGGAAATCTGTGAAATATATTATCGTATAAAAATCTAACAATTTAACTTTAGAGTTGCACCTAAACAGATCCCTTGGAAACCGTTTATATTATGATCGCGTATATTCTGAAATTCCTCTTCGGTTCATTCCATTTGGTGCATATCAGAAGCGCGCTACTCCACATGTAATTCATATTTGCTAAAAGGGCTTTAAAGTTAAAGTAAAGCGTCTGCAAGCCAGTGACACCTTTCATTGTAAAGACGCACCACTCATTGCTTCCCCCTTGTAGTCACTATGAACGAGAATGCATCATATTCTCAGATTTAGATAAAACACACAAGCATTGTTGCACTATCATATATATACCAAATACGAAAAATTAGTTTCAACCATTTGTTTCTTACTTATGTCTAAAAATCTCAAACAGTTCAAAGTTAACAGTTAAATTTCAAAACCATAAAAAATACAACTTGCACGGTATTTCTGTGAAAATATGTGCCTATTGAGGGGAGGCATTGAGTGACGTGTGCTTGAAATGTATGCTGCCAGCAGCTTGTAGGCTTACTACTTACTTACTTTAACTTTAATGCTCTTTCCAAGAAAATGAATCTCTTGGGAGCAGCACGTCGTTGTTATGCATCGTTACTGAATAAACTGAAGAGGACTCAAAAGATGCGTAGAGCTGGCCCAACAACAGCACAAAATTAACAGACAACAAAATTCCTATATAAAAAAAATAAAAATTAAGACCTTCATTTTGTCCATAATTGCTTGCATCGAGTCCTTATGCATTGCTTCCAAGGGTTCGCTCACCATTGTTTTTTTTTTTTTAAGTACAAGGTTACTACCCCTTGTGCAGGGCTGTGTGCAGCCACACACTTTGCCTCCCTTAGTTGCTCAAGTAGGTACAAACCTCATATATATATATTTTTTTAATATTATTACTTTTTGTCAAAAATTGTTGAATAAGATTGGCGGATGAAGAATAAATAGTATAAGGTCATTCATTAACATATTGTGTAAAAAACTAGAGGCCCACACTTGACTTTCTAAATAAACTCAAAATGTGTATGTAATAGTATTACAATTTGGTTAACAATTCCCCCATAATGTGATGTCACAGTATTAAAATGTTATTATCTCTGTTAATTAAAAAAATGATTTATTTTAGATAAATATATTGATGATGTGGAAGCATTAAGTACTTGTTACTCATTCATACTTTTCGGTGAAATTGAATTCGACAAATATTTTTTGATATAAAAATTGACATACTAATAGTTACTGCCCAACAGGGTTTTAATCATCGGGATAGAAACTCAATTCCTTATGCTCCCATTATCTACTGTACCGTGAAGCTAGTTATATCTGGTATATGCAAAATCAAGTATAAGGTCAATATTCTCACCTTGGGTGCTTCTTCAGATGAAGGTTCCTCATCATCCCCTTCTGGAGTAAGTATTGGGTCATTATCTTCTGCTACGTCCTCCCAAGTTCCTCCATCACCTGGAGATGCATCTCCATCTGCTGGTGGAATAGGTGGCGGTTCTTTCACATCCACCCTCTCAGCACCCTCTACATTTGTTCCTACAATTAAAACATTTAAATTTACCACAAACAAATTAGAACAAAACATTTTTCTTATAAATATGGGCCCCAAGGCAATATGGAATAATCTAACCTTAATTTTAACAGAAATTTAAATACAGTCATGTGTCATGTTAATACCAACTAAAAATTATAATTTACACATATAATCTACCAACTTTTCACTTACTTCTTTGTGTTACATGTGCCATGTGGCAAGTTTATCTAAAATTTTATTTTTAGACAATATCAATCTCTAAAATGAACCAAATAATCTGAGTTTTATTTGTACTACTTGTTTGATGTATTTTGGAATATTTGATAATTCCTATAGAAAATTCAATGAAGTAAACCAGTTTCAAGCAGTTTCATCAAGGTATGTGTGCACTCTCCTTGTACATATTACAAAATTAATTTAAAATGTACAATTAATTTCAGATTATGCTAATATATCCTTTATGAGATTAAATTATATGATCAATAAAAATCTGAATATATTCTGGGTAATTCACATGATTCAAATTTAATGGCCATAATAGGAAATGTAAAAACAGCATGTGGAAAACAAATAAAGAAAAGCCGGTGTTAACTCAAAACAAGCAGATATGGATTGCTTCATCTTTGGAGCACATTTTTTTTTAAATAGGCCTGCTGCCAAGTATGCAACTAACAAATTAGGATGCGGCATCTTTTTATAGCGAACTTTTTTAGGGTAATGAACAAGGAAATATTTTTAAACAAGTTCAAATTTATTTTAAATAATGGAAATATGACGCATTAAGAGATTTGAAATAAAGAGATATTTGAAAAAGAAATAATTACAAAGCGTAAAAATGAATATCATAAATTAAATTTTTTTTTTTTAATTTGATGAGAAAATTAAAATATGTCACTTTTGAAATAATTTTGTATGTCTTCATACTATGGTAGTATTTATGGAAAAAATATAACCGACTCTCGAAGACTTAGCATTTAGATGGATGATAGATAAATCATACCAGAACGGTACGAAAAATCAATCCATTCAAATACTTTACTCTGCCACAGGTGTAACGCTGCTTACAACATCAAAGGAAGTAAGCTGCTGACTCCATGTGGCATATCAAATTACATTGTTTACTAAAGTAAGCATTGGTCATTAATGCAACACATACAATCAAAATTCTAAAAATATAACGTTTGTCATAATTATGGAATATCCAAAATAAAACAGAAAAAAGGGGTTTTTGACAAATCCTGAAAAGTACCAAATTTTAATATAATAAGTGTTAAGAAGTTAATTACTGTAAAATTTTAGGCGAGTATAATAGATACCGTTATTCATGCAAAATTTATTTTAAAAAATGTGTATTCTATTCAAAATTTTACAACATTCTATTTTTTACATACCCTACCTCCTCAAAAAATTGTATATTAAAGAATCAAGTAAATAAGGTACGAGTTATAGCGAGTTATAGCACGAGCCCAAATTGGTGACAGAGGAAAGAATTATAAAGGATGAGTATGATAATAGCTTTATCAATGAGTTCTTTATACTATTTTTGCCATTTTTAAGTGAATACTAAAAGCTTTTAAATTAAGGGAATTTTGTTGCAGTTGATAGAAGAACTATCATTTGTGACATTTTACTACCAATCTTAAAACAATAAATTCCACCAATTCTGCCTTGACACTCGATCAGCTAGTTCAGTGCTTGGCTGGTGTAGAAAATTTTTTATTTTGACACCAAAGTAGAAAAAAAAAACATTCAAGCACAACAATAACTTTATAGCTAAAAAAAACTCGAGAATAATCTTAGTTGTGTTTGTATAGATTTAGGTTTCGCGATGCCAATTAGAATTCCCATATTTACAAAGATGAAGGGACATTCCACGGTAATTCAAAGTCTACATCACCGATTTGGCTGAGATTTTGTACTATCAAAATACGATCATTTTAATTTTAGGCTGTTTTTCAAACACTTATTGCTTCAACATTTTTAAAATTATGGAAAATCACCTTGCAACATATCCAAAATATGCATTGTCACAGAAATTTTTGGTAAAATGTGATTCTTGCTCTAGATGATTTTTTAATATTTTAAAAATGTTGAAACCACAGCTTAAAATAAAAAAATCCACCTAGGGCGTTCCTTTGGGTTCGGAAAGCTAAATCTTTAGAAATGAACATATTTTGAGAGTACAAGCCTATGCATAAAATTTCAGCAAAATCAGTGATGTAGACTTGTACTGAGATAAACAGTTCCATACACATCTTTAATCCAAAGAAATACTTTCTGTTTTTGCAATGTGAGATTTTAATGTGTAGAATACGGGTGCGTACATTGGAGATGTTATTAATGATAACAGAGACGATTCTAACAAATAAAAATATTTGCAGTCTTAAGCCTATCCCGGCTGTAAATAATGAACACTAATTATGTTATTGCAAAATTTTTTAAATATTCGCACATCCATCACCTCACAATCAGAACGAAAAATGTTTTATTCCTTGAAAAGTGTAGTCATTCTGCAATTTTGTAAAATGAAATGTATCATGAATTCAAACATATGAAAAATAGTTTATGTATAAATAACTCACATTTAAAAAAAAAAGGAGGACAAGGCCAAACAATCATTTGGTCCATTACTAATTGGTTTATTAAATTGAATATAGTAACCAGTTGAGAATGCTTTAGAGCATTACTAAAACAAACTTGAAAATAGAGCAAATAAGTAAGGCGGTACCAATATTCCTTCTCATCCCCTCCGCTCCGCTAACATTTTAAATTACATTGAAATGATTACAGGATTCATTTTATTGTTATAGGTTGGCATACATAAACAAGCTTCATTACCGAGCTTTGGGTGAATGACGCATAATATACCCTTGTAGTCATCTAGATTATTAGCTAGAAAAAAATAATTTATTAAAAATCATATTTTCTATTTATTTTTTCTTTTCAATCAGACGGACACTTTCTATAGGTCCAAGATAAAAAATCCAATACCGGCAAGCCTCGAACTCACCGGAATTGGATTTTTAACTTTAATTTAATGTGAAAATTGGTATTTAAATCTCACAAGTAGTAGAAGTGAGATGTAACAATGGTAAATTGTACGCAATAAAAAAAAGTCAAATAAGAGAAAATTTTCCTACAATTTTTTCGTAATTTTCGTCTCGCAATGAGTGGAAGTGAGATGTAACAATGGTAGGTCGTGTATGTTAGAAAGAGATTGAATAATAGAATGTTTGAAATTTCTTTGGTTTTCAATAATAATTTTAAACAATTTTTGTATAACAATGAGTGAGATGTAACGATGGTGGATTGTATACGTTAGAAATTGAATTAAAAAAATTTTGAAATTTCTCCGGTTTTCATTAATAGTTTCATACAATTTTATGATTATGAGTGGAATGAAGATGGAACGATTGGTGGTTTGATTAGTTGGA